>SCDY01000843.1:0-43859 GCA_004143825.1 Drosophila micromelanica | reverse complement strand
TGTGTAAACGAGCTGAAATGTTTATAGAACCAGATCGCAGGGTTCAGGGTATCTCCTAGTCGGGCGGCCCCGACTAGAGCCTTCTCACTTGTTTTTATTCTAGGCCATTGGCTTTTGGATTACCGCTCAACTTTTACTTTTGTAAGTTAAGGACTTTTCGATTTATACAAAAAAAAAACTGAAAACTTTACCCAAATTTAAAATTATCCATAATTAAAATAAAGAGTTTTATTTCGCAAAAGATTTTTTGAGCTTTTCTATCTTTAATCTTAGCAGATGCGACGCGGAAACTAAACTGAACGCCTAGCAATTTTTTGTGCCATCCACTTTGACTTCAAAATCTTATCAGCTTATGCAGATAACAAATGGAAAAACAACAACAACAAAGAAACAGCTGTCTGCGTAAATACTTCATTTATTTTTGGATGCCGCTACCGCTTTTCACACATATTTGCCCAAGATAAGTCCCGGATGCATTGTCCCTAATCTGTCTCTGTGCATGACACATGTCAACACACACACACACACACCCAATTTTCTCATGTGACCCCATTCACTTGTCCCACCTTGTTTTGGCAAGTCAAACAACGCCTCGGAAGGTCTATCGATGGAACAACACTTAGCGGGACCTGGCTATCAGATTTCCGGCTGCGAATTCCAGCTCAAATAGACATAAGACTCTTGGCCTTCAGTTAATTGCACCTGACTCAGCTTTCTTATCAGCTTGTTGCAATTGCCAAAAATAAAATATATTACAAATATAATCGAAATGGGCTTTCCCGTTGAGCCGAGATAAGCAGGATTATCGATATTAATAGAAAAGGAGAAAACTCTAGAAGTCTGCTGATTGGAAATGCAAGAAAAAAAACAACCCCTGTTTAATTGTCGAGTCATGTCTGGCTGTTCTGTCCACTGATCCTGTTCTCTGACAATTTGCGCATTTATATTTGCATTTAAACAAAACAAAATTATTCCAAACAAGTGCGAATTATATTGTATCAAAAATATTGACCTGATTTCTAGACAGACAGAGAGAGGTTGGCGGGCGGCGATTTTTCCTCAAGGCGAAATCAATATTTGTTGAAGTGCACACGATCGTGTTGACAAGCCCCTTAACATTTTTTAATATTTAGTGTATATTCTTTATAGCATATAGATACACGTGTATATTTGTCACAATTCCAATTGATTAAAACTTATGTACAAACTCACCGGAAAATTTGTGTGGCTGGTGATTCACCTTATTTATTGTTAGATTGTTGCTGTTGATTGTTTTTGGTTGACGAATCGGTTGTTTGTTAAATTTTCGCTAATATCTGGCACTTTTTGGCTTTTATTTAACACGATACGGTTATATAGTCACACAACGGGCTCGTGTTAATTAACAATGAAGGGCTACATTGGAACCACACGGAATAATTTAATTTTTTGGCTTTCGGTTTGCCTCTCTCTCGCTCTATTTCTCTTTTAATAATTTGCACGAAAAACGTTTTCTTAAAATCGTAAATTTTAGTTTTTTCGTGAAGAAAGTGCGTATAGATTTATGATTATGTTTGTGGATTGAGAAATGCTGCGACTGTTGTTGCTATGCGAGGCGTGTGAATGTATCAGCGTTTGTGCATGCACAAGTATTTTGTGTAGAGCGCGAGAACGTGGCGTTTCTTTTAATTTGATTTTATTTCACTTTTACACTTTGTTTTATATATGTATTTATTTCTGGTTGCACATTGAGGTGAAATTAAAAGACAACAACGACAATACGTACGATTCACAATTTACGAATTAAAAAAAAAAAGTAAAAACACACGAATTATTTTTCGTCTTGCGCGACGAAGAAGCAACGTCTAACGATCAGCGTTTACGAATATCAACTGAACCGCAACATGTCGGCCGGGGTAAACTCAACCAGATCCCAAACGAAGTCGAACCAAAATGTTGCACAGCCAACCAACTCGCTGAGCAAATGTGCGCGAGCAACGCTCCACTCAACAACACTCGACTACAGCGCTGAAGATCGTATGGGAATTTATCTACAATGCCAATACTTTTAAACAATATTAAAAAAATTGTAATACGACTTTTTTACTTTGTTTTGTAAATTTATTTTAAATTTATTTAACTTTACAAAAATAAACACGTACAAATTAATATTGAAACATATATCAGTTGCTTAATCAAATAGCAACACTAAGTAGCATGTTGTACAGTGTAATAAAACTCTCTCTCATTCTCTTTCCATCGATACGCTCAATTGGCAGCTCACAGAGTAGAATTTCTGACTCAATTCGCTGTACCGCTATTAATGCCGATCATTGGACATTGCCATAGCAACAACAAGCTGCTCTCCAGATTCCACAGTGTATGTGTAAATTAAACTGTTATTCGTGACGTCAGCACACAAACTGATAACACACTTGTCACAGAGAGGAAAAGAGAGAGATAGCAACATATTGAGTGTAAGTGCCTGCCATGTGTACGCACGCCCCTTTGATTTTGGCATTTGAAAAAGAACAATTCCCCCAATCCACTGTGTATGCAAGTAAAACGTGCTATGATAAAAAGACTGTTGTAATATATAATATATACATATAACAGGAAAAGTACAGTGACGGATGTTATCAGGCAGGTAGCAGGCATAAATAATCAGTATAAGCCATGCAATACAAAAATAGCATTAAGACTCATAACGAATAAGCAAATGAAGTTTTATGACCATCGCAATGTGAATTTCATTTTTATTGCTTACCTTGTTAAGTATTAAAAAATAAAATAATAAAATGTACTAAGCAAATCAATGTGTCTTAAATATGCAACAAGAACATGTTAGAATTCTGCCTCACATCGAATAAAGGAATATAGACGAATGCCGCTCAACTGGTTCCATAGTGTAGCGGTTATCACGTCTGCTTTACACGCAGAAGGTCTCCGGTTCGATCCCGGATGGAACCATGTGGCAATAATTTTTTCACAAATATATTTTTAAATCTTTTAAAAATATTTGCAAAAAGTTAAGAGTGAAAACGTATTATAAAAATAGAATATAAATAAAAAATAAACTTAGTTCTTAAATATTTATAGATGCTTACAAAATAATTTTAACAATATATGTTATTCATGTGTTGTGGTTTACTTTTTGATTATATTTTAACTTCTTAAATCGTCTAGTAGATATTAAAATAATATAAAATTAAATTAAAAAATATTCATCTGTAAAAATAAAAAAAATATTCACCATGGTTCCATCCGGGATCGAACCGGAGACCTTCTGCGTGTAAAGCAGACGTGATAACCGCTACACTATGGAACCATCCACGATACGAGCAGCTAAAGTTTAGTTTTGTTACGCAGTTCAAATTGGGGAAATTTCCTTAGCACACTTCGGAGCGCTGCGAGGGAGGAATATTTAACAAAAACAACAAAAGCAACAACAACAACAGTGTATTTATTGCTACAATTTTTGAGTATTAAGTAATTTTATTTAAAAAGCCAAAAGCACGTATTTGCCTTATGCAACTAGCGGCTATTTATAAAAGTGTTATGCTTAGTGAGATACAATAAATTAGAATTATTTAAACTAAAGATAAGAGACATAAACATATTGCACCATTGTTTGTTCAACCTAAAAGTTATGAATCGTAACTATTGCAGACACCTATTGAATAAATTAACAACAAATCAAATAATACAGTTCAATATTGGCCACGAACTGAAGTTCGCAGAGCAAAAGTATTTCAAGCCATAGAAGAGCACAAGCAACAACAAAAAAAACCAAAACTGCGCACGAAGTCCGCCCAGATGATGATGATGATGATGATGATGCACTGGCCCAGGGATCGGAACTGGAACTGGGAGCGGGACTATAAATTGACGGCTTCAGTAGCGCCGCGCCGTTGTCGGTCGCGGTACGCCCGAGGTGCGTGGACGCGCGGACTTGGCGCGCATGGGATTGGAGACGCCGTCCGTGTTGTAGCTGAGATAAACGTGGGAGAGATCAACGAACTCGGGCTCCTTGCCGCCGGATTTGTGCTCGATGTGCTTGCGCATGTTGTTGCCGGTGTAGGCGACACACTTGAGCTGCCACTCGCCGATGTCCTCGTTCCAGTGCGTGTACTGGTTGATCATCGACTGGTACTCCTTGGGCACGTACGAGTTGAGCACCAGCTCGCAGAGGGCCAGCTCCCGGGAGAGGCTGCGTATGTTCTCGTAGATGCCCTCCTTTTCGCGCTGGTGCTCCTGCTGCTGATCGGCCAGCTCCGACTTGACGCCCATCAGCATTTGCATGACCCGATGGATCTTCTTCGTTATCCCAGTGCTGGCATCCTGCAGCGTCGAGTAGCGCTCCTCGATGTCGATGCGCTCGGTGGCCTTTTGCTGGAGCGTTTGGCGCAACGCCTGCTCGGATTTCTCGCGCTCCTCCAGCTCGGCGATGGACTGCTCGAGCAGCTTCTCTTGGGTTTGCGCCTTCTCCAGCAGATTCTCGCCACCGACTAGAATCTTGCCCTCCAGCGAGACGAGCTTGTTGCGCAGCTGCTCCTGCTCCGTCTTGGCGTGCTCGATCTCGCGCAGATGCTCGTTCTTGCGCATGGCCAGCTCCTCCTTCTCCTCGTCCGTTTTCTCGCGCTTCTTGCGCATCTTCTTGCCGCTGGGACTGACCGCCACTGGAGCCGTGGACTCCTCGATTTCGAGGGGCGCCTCCAGGTCATCGTCACCGGTGTCCTCCTCGTCCTCGCCCTCGCCGCTCGGCAACTGTTCGTCCTCAAAGCTGCCCTCCTCGAGCTGCTTGCGCAACCGCGCGATTTCCTCCTGGAAGTGGCGCAGAAGCGCATCCTTCGGCTCCTCGTTGATGTGCATCCGGTTCTGTATGTTCTTGGCGCGACTCGCATAGCGCAGCGTCGAGATCGTCTCCATGTAGTTGCAATCGGCGGGACTGATGGTGGCGCACATCACCGTCTTCGAGTTGCCGCCCAGGGAATCCTGCAGCAGGCGCGTCAGCTTCGAGTTGCGATAGGGAATGTGGGTGCTCTTGCCATCCACCAGGGCGCTAATCACGTTGCCCAGCACCGACAGCGACAGATTGATCTTGGTGGCCTCCTTCAGCCGCTGGCCGCTCGCCTGCGTCTTGGACTGGCGCTCCGATCCGGCCAGATCCACCAGCTGCAGCTTGCCCATGCGCACGTGCTGCATCCCGCCCTCCACGAGCTCACTGCTCTCCACGGTGATGGAGAAGATGGCATGCGAGCGCGACGATTCCTGGTTCATTTTGGTGGCGCCAACGGCGCGATTCTTGTTGCCCAGCCGCATAATGTTCTCCAGGTCGTCGGCATTGTGCACCACATAGCCGCTCAGATCCTTGACAAAGACACCAATGTCCGGTCGCTCCTTGACCTCCAGGCTCTTGCTCACATCCTTGCCGAGCAGATCGCGCACCTCCTCGTTGTAGATCTCCATGTAGCTGACGCGCACCAGAAACTTCTGATTCTCGCGCGCCTTCGCGATGTGCCCAAAGATGTGCGCAAACGCATTCGGGATGATGCCCTTGGTCTGCGGCGAGTCCGCGTTCCCGGACATGGTGTACGTCTTGCCGGTGCCCGTCTGGCCGTACGCCAGAATGGTGCCATTGTATCCCTCCAGCACCTTGTCCACAATGGGTCGGGCGGTGTCCACATACAAGTCCAGCTGGTTGGAGCTGCCGTCGAAGACGTTGTCGAAATAATATGTTTTGGGCGGCTCGTTGGCGGTGGCATTCGGCTTGATAACGGTAATTGCACGATTTATCTTGTCCACCTGAATGGCGCCCAGTGCACCAATGGACAATTCGTTCTTGTCCATGGGCCTGGAACGGACCACGACGCGAACATTTTCGATTTCGTCATCGAGCTGCTGCGATGAGGTCGCCGTCGCTGTTGTCTGCTCCTGCGGCATGTTTTTCGGCTCCGTTCGAATGGCTAACAACAACAGTTGGCAACTTTTCGCTTATGGGAAATCGATGAAAAGCGCTTTTCTTTGCATTTGTTTATGCACCCGTTGCTATGATTCGTCTGCGAATAATTATTGCAAAATGTGAACAGTGTTGCCGCACTTGGTGCAGATCTGTGAAGTTGTTTCAGTTATCTGCGGGGGTGTGCACAGCTGTTGTAACGATAACACTATGTTAATTGAGGAGTAAACGCTGTTTCAGCAAGTATAAAATGATGAACAATAAACGCAGTTAAGCAAGCAGTACAAAATGTTAATTCAACATTGAAATGTAAATGTAATGTATATTAAAGCAGAAATTTGTGGTGTTAGCAGTAGAGCAGCTGCTACGTTAAGTGTGGAGCAATTGCTGTTAACTGCGTGGGTGTGCAAACTTATAAGTGTGGAGCAAATTCTAACCCACTGAGGAGTAGGTTTTCTTAAGCGCAACGATTGAAAGACAGCGAGTAAACATCTGCCAGCGAGAAGCGAGCGACCTAGTGCCAGTGGAATAGATAGATTCGCGCTGCCCTTTAAGTTTCCTTACACGACCAGACGCAGAAAATTTTACTCCGGCCAGCATGGCAGCGACATTGCGAAGATTCAATGGCTTGAGATTGCTAAAATCTACGCCAGCACTGAATCTGCAACAGGTAAAAAACCCAGCCGCCCTCAACATCATACGCTACATTTTTCACCGAGCGCTAAACAAGCCACAAACTCCCAGTGATTCAATCTATTACAACATTAATTTAGCTAATAATGGCCATGTTTTAAGTGAATTCACGCATAATGCCGTTCAAACTTGGCAGCATCTGTGATGAAAAATGGTCTAAAGACCAAGTGCAACTGTAGATTACACCCGACCCACAATTATGTAACTCCTCGCAAAAATCTTACGTGCAACTTTTGTGGCGATATAAAACTAAATGAATTCTCGTTTGTTTGCAGGCGAAGAACCTGTCAACGGCTTCGAGCTGGGCAAATAGCAACAAAAAGGTAAGTACAAGTCACAAAAGCGGACACCGAGCATTTCATAATAGCCAAGCGGACCTAACCTCAAAACGCGTTTACTTTTCCTTCGCCCCGTCGATCGACGTTCGTTGTGTGCGTGTCGCGAACAGCTGATCGGCGCCATCGGTGCTGTTACCGGCGGCGTTGGTGCTCTGCTGTTCGCCCTGGAGCAGTCTGTGGAGGCCTCCGGCACCGAGGTGCACTCGCCCGCCCAGCCCTGGACCCACAAGGGCCTGTTCTCCTCGCTGGATCATCAGAGGTGAGATGAGCCGGAATTCCAGTGCAAGTTTGTTGTTGTTATTTAATTATCTCGCAGCGTGCGTCGCGGCTACGAGGTGTACAAGCAGGTGTGCTCCGCCTGTCACTCGATGCAATACATTGCTTACCGCAATCTGATTGGCGTCAGCCATACCGAAGCCGAGGCCAAGGCCGAGGCCGAGCAGATCACGGTGAGAATTTGGTGTAGAACTTTGGTGCAATTGGAATTTTTGTTTGACATTTGTATTGGGTCCAGGTGAGAGACGGTCCCGATGATTCTGGCAATTACTTCGACCGTTCCGGCAAGCTGTCGGACTACTTCCCATCGCCGTATCCCAATGAGGAGGCGGCTCGTGCTGCCAACAACGGTGCCTATCCACCGGATTTGAGCTACATCGTGTCGGCGCGCAAGGGCGGCGAGGATTACATCTTCTCGCTGTTAACTGGCTACCATGAAGCGCCAGCTGGCGTGGTGCTGCGCGAGGGTCAGTACTTCAATCCGTACTTCCCCGGCGGTGCCATTTCCATGGCCCAGGTCTTGTACAACGAGGTGGGCAGACAAAAAAAAAAAAAAACGGAAATCTAAGCTAGGTAGCTTCCCTAACACTCTTATTCTTATTTATTTACCAACCAGGTGATTGAGTATGAGGATGGCACACCGCCAACACAGAGTCAATTGGCCAAGGATGTGGCAACGTTCCTCAAGTGGACTTCGGAGCCGGAGCACGATGATCGCAAGCAGCTGCTGATCAAAGTAATTGGCATTCTCAGTTTCCTGACTGCCATCGCGTATTATTGTAAGCGGCACCAGTGGGCTTCGCTCAAGTCCCGAAAGATCGTCTTTGTGCCCAAGGAGAAGTAGATATGTTTGAATTTGATTTGGCGTCAAGAATTGCAGTGTTATCACGGCTATACCGACTAATAAAAATAAATCAATTTTAAGCATAAACAACCCAAAATTCAATTAACAATTCACAAAACAGCTATAAACAATATAATGCCAGAATAGAGAAGAAACCGAATCGATCAATGGACACAACATCAGGACAACCGGGGAGTTAAACTAAAGCAAAGAGCCTAGACAAAATGAACGATGGATAATATTACATGTATTGTGTATAAATCTATAATTCAAATTATGTATTTAAATAAACAATTGAAAACAATTTCAAACGGTTATTTTTATAAATAAAAATTCAAAATTCCAGAATTTCGACATCAACTCCGTGAAAAAGAAAAAAATAGAATAAAAAACAGAAATTTGTTCGTCTTTCTAAATTCAACCTTCAGTTTTTGAAAGGACATAAAAAGAGTGAATCATTAAGAATTCTCGGGTGGATCAGTCGACATTGGTTCAAAGCCAGCTTTTGAAATTTCGGATTTATCTACATAATATCGAATTAAATTCAAACCTATTACGACTGATGCGCACACATAACGCGATTTGGCTCTTCTTTTTATTGGATTATTAATTGTTTTATTTAGAAGCTTAAATTAAAATATTATTTTAATCATTTTTTCATCATTCTGCCCGTTCGACTTCTTTATCAGTTTAGTGTGTATGTGTGTGTGTGTGTGTATAATTGTTTATATATATATTTACCGCAATTTTCAAGGATTATAAATCGTGTGTCACGTCCCATTAGAAGAATGAAAACTAATTAAATTGTTACCATTGCCTCGGTTCGGTTCATTGTTTTGTTTTGTTTTTTTTTTTTGGTTTTTTGTTTTTACTACAAAAAATTTCTCTTAAATTTGTATATATATATATATAATTAATAAATTTTGTAGTTATGCAAAACAATAATTACGGTTCCTCTTCTTTGCTGCAACGAAAACAGAACGCGCTGAATTTTTTATCTCATAATGTGATTTTTAGTTTACGGATTTACTTTTCTTTTACTTTTTTGTTGTTTTTTTGTTTTGTTTGTTTGTTTGTTGTAAATTGCGTGAGTAAAATTATAAATGTAACTTTTTGTTGTTGTAGGCGTTTCACCTATTCAATTTTACTTGAGTTTTCTCTTGTTTTATTTCTTAGTGAAGAAAGTGGTAACCAAACATGATGACATTCGTACGACGCTCGATGACGGAAGGGACGACGACCATTTATATTAGTGACGTTTGCTCTGGCTCTTCTTCTTCTACTTCTTGTTGTTGCTGTTGTTGTTGTTGTTACACTTATAGTATATTTGCTTTAGTTCTTGTTGCTGCTGCACACACACACACATTCAACAAGAACAACAACAATGCAGCTCCTCTCTGGATCCTCCTCCCGCCCTGTCTCTCTACAATTTCTCTGGCACAACAACCACACACACACACACACACACACACACAAATCTCGAGGATTGGAGCAAACGCTCTTTCACGCTCTCAGACTCGGCTGAGCGCAGGTGTTGAAGTTGTTGTTGTATGTGATAGTGTTGTTGTTTTTGTTGCTGCTGCTGCTGCTGTTGTTGTTGCTGTTGTTGTGGTTGTAGGTTGTTGTTGTTGCTGCTGCCGACTAAAAACAGCTACCTTCTGGCGGTTGTGCCAATTTCAAGTTCTCTTTCATGGTCATAATCCTACGTATTTCCTGCAGCATCGTTTTAATGGTATACTCGCGACTCCATCTGGACAACATGGGTACTGATCTATGATCAACCTGTCGATAATCAAAGTCAACAATTAGCAATTGATCGATATATGCTCATTTGTTCAATACTCACCACGCCATTATTCTGATTAATGCAATTAATATTAACTTTTGTTAAAAATCTGAGCGTCGGTGGCTCATCCGGATAACGTTCGCCGCACTCAATCTTTAGCGAATACATTCGATTTTCGAATGGTGTCTAGAAAATAGAATATATGAATATAAATATGTGCATTAGAAATTGGCATTTAATTATCTGTCGATTATAAATCTGCTGCTGACCCCTTCCCTACGGATAATTACCCAAGGCAGGCTCTCATCTGGTGACTCAGCTGGCGCCGCCACAGTAACTAACCATTTTCAATGCATATGATTCATGCCGCATGGGGCGCGTGCAACATTCCACCACAGCTCTATTAATGCATATTTGAATAAATTAATTGTTTTATTCTAAAGATCTCGTTTCCTTCTGTTTCACACTAACGACTAAAAAAATATCTTATCATTTAATTTGTTATCAACATTTCGAAAAGTACATTTTTGTAGTCTCTTTTATATAACTGTATTTAAACGCAACAAAAGCATTTGCATCCATAAATGATTAAAAATGTTTGGTCTAAATGATTCCTAAAAATTGGATTGAAACTTTTTAAAATAGGTAGCACAATATAACTATAATATGCTAAATTACGCAGTATAACATTTCTTATCGACTGTTTACCGATTTCTGATCGCAACAAAAAAAAACTATTACTAATCATGTTATATTGTTTAAAAAGTTTCTGCGTTCATTCAGCATTAAGATAAACTTTTAGTTCCGCTTATTTTGAAATGTGTACAGGCTAAATAAACAAACATTTTCGCTGCGTTTTCAATTCTGTTATTAAATCTAATTTAAATTCTGCATAATTCCCACTCTCATTTTATAGCTGTGTCTCGAGTTTACGCAATCGACTAGATAAAATATCTATAATCCCAGCTGATAAGGTGAGCATTCGATACGCAGCTCATTTGAATGACGTACAAGTTGGACAGTGACGTTAGTTAGCTTGTGATAAGAGAATGGCGAGGGGAGGCAACTTACTCGAGGGGGGCCAATGATCATGCCAATCCAATAGGTAAGCGTCATATCATCATCGTTCTCCAGACCCCACGAAATGGTGCCATCGCCAACACCCTTCTGGCCCTGATCCAGCTCCTCCAGTAAGCGGAAATTTCGTGGCACCACTGAAACAAGAAAATTTGGCCAACTATAAATTTCCATCTAATTGGTTTTATAAGCAGAGAGGGGGAAGTGGGGAAATGTTGGCAAAAGGTTGTAATTAAGACATAAAGCGTGTTTGACGCGGGGTCATGTGCTTGTCGTAGACTTTCTTGCTCTCGTCTTCTGCTTCTTTCTCCTCTTCTCATTGTTGTTGTTATTATTATTGCAGTGTGTCTTGCGTTGTTGTTCCTTCGTTCGTGCGGCTTTGCACGCATTTTCGTAAGTTCGAAGTGAAGGAAAAAATTAAAACGAATGCCGGACGGAAGGGTGTGGTATTGGTTAGTTGCTTGCCTCGTTGGTTGCCTGGCTCCTAGCTCCTTTAGTCCGCTACACCCCACCACCCACTCACACACACACACACACCTACGCAGGAGACATAAATTATGTGCAAACGTTAAAGATATATGGGCAAAATGAATTTGCAACAGCGGGCAACTAATTTAATTAGAAATTAAAGAAGCACTTTGGCTAGCAGCAAAGGCAGAGAGCATAAAACCAAGTGGCTGAGCGAAAAAAAAACACACACATACAACTGAAAAAGGGACACATGCAACGGCAGGGGGGCGGGGATACGTGTGGGGGTGCGGGCCCCACCGAAACTGTCAAGTCACGAAGAAAAATTGCTGCAACTGCAGCAGACAAACGCAATGTTGTGGCTGGCTGCTTGATTTCCAATATGAATTAATATGCTCGCGTTTTATCGGCCGTTTCGTTTTTTTGCCATTTGCTTTCTTTTCCATTTTCACACAGAGTTGCGGGGCAGTGGCAGCGCTGCGGCAGCCCGTCATCGTTCAATAAAAAAAACGTCGTTTTGCGCACACGTTTTATGCCGTACTTTCGCACTTTTCGCTGGCCCACAATGTGACCTACACCTTGGCCGTGCTCGCGGGCACGTGCTTTTCAATCAAATTCCTTGCCAAATTGTTAATTTTATAAATTAAATTCTTACCAACGCCGGTACTAGATGTATGCGCCATTGTGGTTTATCCTAGAGTGTGTGTGTGTTTTGGCTTATTTTAGCGCATTCTTTGGTAGCACACTTAGGTACGGCCTTAATTAGCACATTTCGTTGCTATGGCGTTGCCAGACCCATGACAACGGCAGGTGATAGCGAGTGCGGGTAATCGATAGTTCGATGCGATAACAACGCACCTAGACAATTGGACTAATTTGCAACGCGTCAGCTTTTTGAAACGAATTTGTTTTACGGGCTTTTCGTTTTTGTAACTAATTAACCAATTGACAAATCATTGCGTCGCATGATTGTATTAAAAAGTGTCGAAAATGGACACACTGTACCATCAAACCAACAGCACACTCAAGGAAATTGAGCAGTGCTTTCAGCGACTCGGGCAGATTGGACCGCAGGAGGCGCTTGACGTGGAGAATGTAATACAAGTGAAAATAACACAGGCTAATTCGTGAGTCACACACCACCCACCCGACAGCAGCTGTTCAAATTCATATTTAAAATTTTCACAGCAATTGCGACCGACTCGATGTGTTGTTGTTTAAGGTGCCGCCTTCGCAGCGCCAGAGCTCCAAGCTTCGCATAGATCAGCTAAAGTACGACCTGAGGCATTTGCAGACATCACTGCAGCACGCCCGTGATCGTCGCCAGCGCCGGCAACAGGAGATCAGCGAACGGGAGCAGCTGCTAAACCATCGATTTACCGCGAATAGCGCTGCACCGTCCGAGACGTGTCTGCAACTGGACTATGAGCTGCAGCATCACACACAGATGGGCAACGCCCATCGAGGAGTAGACGATATGATTGCCTCAGGCAGCGGCATATTGGAGAGTCTCATTTCGCAGCGCATGACACTGAGCGGTGCCCACAAACGAATCCAAGCGATTGGCAGCACCCTGGGCTTATCCAATCACACAATGAAGTTGATCGAGCGAAGATTGGCTGAGGATCGGCGCGTCTTTTTGGGTGGAGTGGTGTTTACGTTGTTGATAATCGGACTGATAATATACTTTTTAGTGCTATAGTAAAACGAAAATATCTTGATCGGGCTTTAAATTAAATGTACTCTATTTTAATGCAGAAGTTTCACTTATTGCGTCAGCCGATTGACTTAGTCGTCATTTTCCAGGGAGATGTTACTACCAAAACGCTGGTAAAGATGCGCTTTCAGCTCATCCATTTCGGCTTTGATCACCTTTGCCTTGGCCTCAATGCTGGCAATCTCCTTGAGTGCCTGCTCCTTAGTCTCGGCGAGCAGCTCCTGTGTCTTGCTCAGTTTGTGCGAGAGAAACACTTCGCCAATCAAGAAGGGAATGTCTTCTTCCTCGTCGAACAGCTCGATTTCCTCCAATGCCTCCTCCACGCACTTGAGATCATTCTTCTTCATCTCCAGTTCCATCTTCAAGTCATCCATGCGTACATTGTGCTTGGCAAAACGATTGATGCGCTGTTGATCCTCGAAAGAGATGTGCACATCATCGTGCTGTGGAAAGTGAAAAACCAATTTGGATTAGTCAACGCCCAGAGCATGATGAGGCGAGGAGCGGCTGAGGGCCAAAGTGAGGTTACTTAGATTTGGCCACTTGCACTTACATTTTGAAACACTTTGTTCGGAGTGCTAGCTACTTTAGCGGCCATTTCTTTTGAATTCTATGGGGTTTTAGTTAATAAATTAATGTTTTTTCAAACAGTTGGCGTTCGCAACTATTTTGTTGTTCTTGCGGAAAAGTAGTATGCTGTGGAGGACGGCCGATTATGTGAAATTCAATTTATCGAAACGTTAACAGTTTATGTCAACTTAACAGATGTTAGATCTTTACACTGTCAGATAGAGCAGCTGAGGCGAACGGACGTCATACGAAGTTTTTCTAATTTAAGGCACAAATTCTGATTTGTCAAGGTAAATATCAAACGTAATTAATGCCAAAAAAAATCTGTCAAGTGCTGGGCACTATAAATATGACCAATTATTGGCTGGCAAAGGTGCAGTGAAATAGCCGCGGTTGCAAAAGTTCCCAGTGCGAAAATTACATAACCTCTTTGAGGCTAAGTGCAGAATGTTTATAATAACTATATGTGTCTTCATACAAATACTCGTTTCCTTTATATGTGCTTTGTAATTAATTAATTCGTCCAACCTCTACTATCCTGCCCACAGCTTAAAAGATGCGTCTAACTCCGATCCTCAACGGCGCCCACTTCGGCAACCTCGCCAAGGTGCACGGCATTGTCACCTACAAGCTGTCGCCCTTCGAGCAGCGCGCTTTTGCCGGTGCTATCAGCAAGGGTCTGCCAAATATCGTGCGCCGCATTCGCTCCAACATCTTCCGAGTGACTCCACGTACGTAATTGCTTTCTTTTCCTATTGTTACTTTCTTTAACTCACATTAAATGCTTTTCCAGCTTTCATTCTGGGTTATCTGATCTTCGATTTGACCGAACGCAAGCACACAGCTTTGGCACGCAAGAATCCTGCCGATTATGAAAATGACCAATAAACGAACTGTCCGCAAATCGGCGCACTTTAGCAAATAGTGAAGTTAAGCTAAATAATAAAAGAAACCCCACAGTTCAATTGAGTGCAATTTCTTTGTTGTGGTTTGCTTGGCCATTAAGTGGGGATTTGTTTGGGAAGAATGTAAATACGAATGCGAGCTAGAAACAAGAGAAATGTTACAAATTGTGAACAGAGGAGTGCTAGTAGTTGTATTAATTTGGTGAGCAACAAATATTTAAATTGTATACGTTCAATGTTGTCGGAGCTAGCAGCTGTTAAAGGCGTTGCCATATGGTATACGTATTTCTACACATTTTTTAGAATTACATCTTTTAGCCTTTTCCAACACTGCCACCAGAAACAGCTGTTCGTCAGCAAGACAAAAAAATCAAAGACTTGCATTTTATATACATATAACCCGAGGATAGCTGTATTTTCTTATAAAAAAACCATCGTACTTAACATTAGTTGTTAATATATGGACTGCTGTGGTGGTGAGGTACGCAGCGAAAGCATCTACAACATGCTGCAAGCCCTGATCGACTCGAAAGTGATTAACGTCCAGTTGTTTACCATCGCTGTGGGCATTTTCTTTCTGGTGCTGCTGATGAAAAACAATTTTCGCAGCTTTTCGGGCACATAAGAGAGCTGATCCTGACGTGTTTAGTGATTAATTAACATATATATATATATACGAATGTAATGTACGCAATTTAGTTAAGCATTAATAACAACCATTTAAAGCAAAAATATAATTTTGTACATTGTTCTTATTCTTAGAGTGGAACACCTCGGCACTGACGTCACACATATGTGAGCCAGCCACGCAATATTCATGTTACAAATAAAAAAAAAACAATTCAGGGTCGTCGTCATCGTCGCTGGCTAGCACATGAGCAAGGCATGAAATACGTATATGTACATATATACATATATACACTGAAAGCAAACATAATGCATACTAATTGTAAACGAAGGCTAATTCAACTGGTTTTTCGGCTGACAAAAGCTCCTTAAAAGCTTTACAACGAACTGTTCAAAAAAAAGAGAAACATTTGTTTAATTGTCTATTTCAACAGTTTAATCAAAGATAAGATTGTAAATCAAGCACCATTTGCGTTGCAGTTGATTTCATTTCAATATGTCTGTTTTGGCCCCCATGAACTTTTGGCCTAGTTTTTTACAACATTCCCATAATATGCAAGTAACGCCTAATCATTTTCAATTGGCATTTGGTTAAATGTTTGCCACAAATAACTTCAATTGACCAACGATCGATCGCTGCACGCACTTCCTGGTGCAGTCGCATTAGAATTCAATAGACGTATTTATGAGAAATATGCTACGTGCTTTTTTGCACAAATTTTGCATTAGGATACGAATGCAACGAACAAAGAAAACGCAACGATTTTAAGTCTTTTATAGCTGTCAGCGTCCAATCGAAAGGCCAAAACGTGACATTTGTTGGCCTGAAAGTAAGATGAAAAATTGTTCGTAATTTATCAAATTTTAAACTACTTTTGTGGATGATATGCGATCATTAACTGTAAGATATTAAATATCGCCAAAATATTGGAAAATAATACAATTAAACTAACAAATAACTTATTCAATATTTCTTCTGTTACACAATATATTTATATATATATACACTTCGTTCAACATTGTCAATGAACTTGAAGGGAGAATATTCTGAGAAATCAACAAATTGCTGACCAAAGTTTTGCTCAATCAGAGTTTTTTTTTTATTAATGAAATAAACCAGTACAAAATATGTTCGACAGAATTGGCAACATTGTTATATAAACATTGGACCTTTTTAATAATTCTTACATCACAATTTTTAAAAGGTAATTAACATTTGCCATTTGTTGTCTCTCTATTGTGCGCTCAATTTAGTTTTTAGTGCTGTGCCCAGACAGGAAAAGTTAATTAACTGCTCAGGGTTGAGCCTGGAGCGTTTAGCCGACAGCTTCCTGTCGCCGTCACCAGCGTTAGACTCCATGGCAACCGACTTGGCAAGATCCTTTAATTGCTTTGAGGCATTCTGTTCATGTTCCAACTTTTTGATCAGTCCCAGAAAGGCGGAGTGTTGTTTATTATAACGGGCAATTATGATGTCTCGGCGTCTCAATTTGGACTTTAATATGTTGACATTCTTTTGAAGCCTATCCACTTCCTTGGCCCTGGCGCTGATGCAGGTCATCTCCTGGCGCACGTTCTGCAACTTGGACTCCAATAGGCTGGCGCTCGACTTGACATCTCTCATTTGTTCTTTGTACTTGAGTCGTGTATTTTGTATTTGCTGCTCCAAAAAGGCAATATACACATCCTGATTTCCGGCGTTATCTAGATTATTGCAGCATTCCCCACCGCCGCAACTCTTAAAGTGGGAGGCATGTTTGCGGCAAATCTCGTCGCGTTCGGATCGCGTTATGGCCAACTCCCGACGCAATAAGTCTATCTCCATTTCCAAACGCGAACACTTTGACATTTTAAAGAGAATTTTGTTTACACTTCTTGTGAATTTGGTAACGTAAAATGAAATATTTTCGGCTACGTATTCAAATGAAGCTTAACGCCAGGCAACTAAAGTAAATCCAAAATGTGTGAAAATCGCATTTAACTAAAAGCTTTTAAGCTATCAAATTATTATTGATTTATTTACGATTATCGTTATTTGTATATTTTTAATTTTAATTATTAAAATGCTCAATCTTGAAACGCATTACTTGTTTGGTAGCGCACCAACTAAATTACTGCAATTTGATCAGGGGCGCTTTTTTCAATACTTATATCGCGAAATTTGCATCACACAAAATGTGCGTTTGGGCTTTTAGTATGGGGCGTACTGGATTTAAGCGCGCCACGCCCACAGCTCTGACGGTGGCCCAGAGGCCGAATTCAGTCCATTGCCAATCGAACCAAGTCCCATTGGCAATGCAAGCTCACACACACACACACACACACACACACACATACACACAGTTACATTTTGTATTTCGTTGTTTCGTACCTTTTTTGTTTGTAAGCATAATTTGTATTTTTCGCCTCCAGATGCCGCACATTTGATAAGGGTTATCGATACCCGGCCCGGGACCAAGCCCAGTTGCTTATTATGCTTTTTTTTCTTTCGGCATTTTGATACCTTGTTTCCATTCAACTTGGGTAAAACGGGTATAATATCTAAGTGCCTCATACTGTCCGTCTGTCCGTGCTGATGAACACCAGTTTTTGCGCATCATGCCATTGAGAAAAATGTGGACTTGTAAAGCTCTCGGATCTATAGCCCCCATATTTCAAACTCCCATAACTTTGTCAAAACTGAACCGATTTTCATGTTTCATGTCATTCTTGTCATTATTTGTCCTCTAGATTGAATCTACATTTAAAATATATTCATTTTTGAAAATATTTTTTTTTGAATTTTTGGTACAAAGTTCACAAGGGTCCCCCCTTACTCATTTTCAAAAAATTTTTTTTTTAAATATTTAGAATTGCGAGTTTACAATTTTAATCGAGTATATTTGTCTCAATTAGCATAAAAAACAACATTAAAACTGATTTTGAGGAAATCAAAATTTTGGTCAAAAATCATGCCAAAATTGACAAAAAGTTTGACATGTAGAGCTCTCCTGATCCATAGCTCCTATATTTTGAACGCTCATAACTTTGTCAAAACTGAACCGATTTTCATGTTTCATGTCATTTTTGTCATAATTTGTCCTCTATATTGAATCTACATTTAAAATATATTCATTTTTGAAAATATATTTTTTTTTTTGAATTTTTGGTACAAAATTCACAGGGGTCCCCCCTTACTCATTTTTAAAAAAAATTTTTTTTTTTTAAATTTAGAATTTCGAGTTTACACTTTTAATTGATTATATTTGTCACAATTATAATAAAAAACATCATTAAAAGTGATTTTGAGGAGGTCAAAATTTTGTTCAAAAATCATGCTAAAATTGACAAAAATTTTGACATGTAGAGCTCTCCTGATCCATAGCTCCTATATTTCTAACTCTCATAACTTTGCCAAAACTCAACCGATTTTCATGTTTGATGACATTTTGGTTATTATTTGTCCTCTAGATTGAATCTACATTTGAAATATATTCATTTTTGAAAATAATTTGTTTTGAATATTTGGTACGAAAATCACAGGGGTCCCCCCTTATTAATTAAAAAAAAAATTTTTCCAAAATTAAAAATTTCGAGTTTGCATTTTTTATCGATTTTGCTGGCCGCAAATAGTATAAAAACAAACATTTTACCTGATTCTGAGGGGGTCAAATTTTTTGTCAAAAATCTTGCCAATATTCAGAAAAATTGTGACAAGTGAAGTTCTTGGACCCATAGGTCTCATATTTGACCCATAGGACCCATAGGTCTCATATTTGAAAAACCCATAAAATTGTCAAAACTTAACCGATTTTCATGTTGTATGGCATTCTGGTCATGAATTTTCATTTGCATCTATTCTACATTTAAAATAGATGCATTTAAAAAAAATATTTTTAATATTTTTGACATTTTTTCCTTACTTATTTTCAAAAAAAATTGTTTTTCCAAAAAATTGGAAAAATAGAAAATTGTAAAATTATTACAAAATACCGAAAATATTAAAAATAGCATTAATAATTAAGAACACGAGTGAGTATACAGCAGTCGGTAATGCCCGACTTCAAAGTTCTTACATGTTTTTCGATTGGAGTGAAAGAAGAATCAATGTTGCATTTAACAAGGGGTTTCATGAGTCGCATTTAAATGCATATGTATATGTTGTTAAGAAAATATATATCAAGATATCAAGATTTGATAAAAATTTTAAGATGACTTCTCTGGTTAGTTTGAAAGTAAATTTTATATATATTCTATATGCCAGGCTTCTAGTTTCCTTCTAACCGCGATGATATCACATTATAATAACAGTCGAGCCCTTTCGCAGCTCAATGTCAAGGTCTTCTTGAATTATATGGTGTTTTTATTTTTAATTCTTTTTTTGTGTTTTGCTTTAATTTTTTTTTTTTGTTGATTTCTCAATTTGACAAAGTTGTTCCCACTTGAGCAATTTGCATAAATTCAAGGTCAGTCGCACAATAAAAATCCAGACAAGATTTGTGATACGTATGTGCGAGTGTGTGTGTGTGTGTGTCTGGCTGCTTTTTTGGCAACTTATGTGCCACATTGCGTGGCAAGTTCGAACTGACATACATAGATACATATATAGATAAACATATTTAATAAGTTTAATTTAGGTTTATATTATTTTTATGTTGTAGCTATTATCACTATTATTATTTAATTATAAAAACAAATTTAGGTAAAATACTGTTCAGATGCCCATCTATTATTTTTAGTATTATTTTAGAAAAGTATCCAAAGTTGACAGATCACAAATAACTTTAGACACTTCAGACACTTCGGCTAATTTTATGTACTATATAGAGGCCAGACATGCCCAGGCAGACGGGCCATGTGCCGAAAGCTGATATCAAATGCGAAATCCAAACAATAAACCCAAAAAAAAAAAAGCCGCTTGCCCAGGCAACCTAAAAAAAAAGAAGAAAAAATAATAATAAAAGCAAAAACTTGACTAACATCTATAAAAAAGGAAAAGAAAAAAAAGAATGCTTAAGGACAGCAGCCGCAGACAAAAAGCAGACAAGGCGAACCCAATTTCCAGACCCAGAAAAGGGCCAGAGGGGAGGAGGAGGGGGGAATGTAGTAAAGCTAAAAACTTGAGGCTGTGTCTGGGGTTTTGGGTCTGTCGACGAACGGCAGACGTAATCTAGACGCCTTTTGTTTGCAGAAGAAGAAAAACAAAAACAAACACAAATACAAAAACATAATAAAGACTGTTTGCTTATAGAGGGGCAAAGGGGGAGGGGATGTCTCATCAAGTGCACTACTTAGTAGAAGCAGCAGCAACAGCAACAGCAAAAGCAGCAACAGCAGCAACAACAGCAAAAGCAACAGCATTTGAAGGAGCTCTCCTCAGGTTGTTTCCATCAATTTCTTCTTTAATTGCGCTTAATTTAAATGGTAGACTAAGGCAAAGACTTTGCTCCGCTTATTAAGATTTTTATTTATTTATTATTATTTTGTTTGTTTTTTTTTTTTTTTTTTGTTACTTGCATTTGATTTAATTCGATTGCTAGACAGACATTACGCAACAAATGTCGCCAATTTTGGACCACTGCAATTTGGCTGGCAGACAAAATTGATTGGATTTCATTTAAACAGGTTGCTGTGTTGAAATTCGTATATACAAAAAAAAGAAACATAAATTAATAAATTATTAGTTAGAAACTGTTTTGAAATATATGCACAGTGTGACGCAGTTGCGCTAAGGAAATCAATCAACATCAAATTGACTTTAAAAGTGATTTTTGAAGAAATAAATGAAATATGCAACAGTTCTTAGAATGCCCCAGACTCTTTAAATGGCACAAAACTGGACCCTACTCCACCCTCCCCTCCCTCAATTAGGTTTGCAAATTTTGCACTTTTGGCGACATTTTTCATTCACGAATTGGGCAACAGACATCCGCTCCGGATCACAAATATTTGCAAATGCTATATATATATATTTATATATATATATATTTATATATATGTTTGTGAAAGAAAAACCATCCAATTATTTCTTATTTGTTTAACCGCACATATATGATGACGATATCGCATTAAGGAGCAAAAAAACGCATAACTCAAAAAAATGCAAACTTCAATTTCCGACAGGCTCCCCGCTCTCCCCTTCAGAGAAGAAGTATTAAAAGTGCACAAGGAAATGCATATAAAAGAAACAAACACAAAGTTTGTTATGTTGCGCAGGCGCAGCCCAAGAAACGCCCTCAACAGTTGAAAGAAGGGGGAGAGGGGGGAGGGAGAGGCAACAGGCTGCAAAATGTTATTGACCCGCTGCACGGATCCGTTAGCGAGCCACAGCCCCGGCCAGGAATTCTTATTAAGATCAATCAGCTAAATGTCGGTTTTATGCTTAATGCTCATGATTCACACGCGCACCAAGCACCAAAATCGAAAAAACAAAAAAAAAAACCTTAAAAAAAGAAGAAGAAAATATGCAACAGTTTTATTTGCTTCTAACGGACGTTTAGATATCCTTGCCACATATTGAAATTCACTGACTTAAGTAATATGTTGAAGTAAACTTATATACTTTTATAATATTTCTAGAAAAAAATGTATTTATTTTAAATTTTTGTGTATATTGGAAAACTTTTAATTGTTTAACTAATATTCAAATTATATAATAAATATTTTGAAATTTATGTTTGGTCATAAAAATGAAAATTATGCTCATGCCTTACCTCTTAAGTTTGAGTCGTAAACAATATTGTAGAAATATTTTAAAATATTTGTGCACAAATTTAAATTATATTAATTTTTATATTTTCAAACCACTTTTGGAAATGTTTTCTTCGCTTCAATTTTCGGTTTGATTCAAGGTTTGAGTGTTGGAAAAATAAAAATTGTGGCTTCGAACCTCGTTGTTTATAGGTTCGAATTAGAGTTATAAAAAGTTTCATAACTTCAACTTAAACCTCGTAACTGTTAACTAGAGTATTCCCATAATTTATAATCAAACTGCATGCAAAGGTTGACAGACTCTTTTGATACCCTCACATATCCAAAAGACGCGCAACAAACTTTTTGGCAATCCTTTTACAAAGTTGTCGGCGAGTTTTTATGCCCAGAAATTGAGTTTTGCTTGCTTAATTAGTCATGGCAACGGACTTGTATGAAAATTGAGGCGGAGTTGAGCAGAAATGTTTCAGTGTAGATGCCAACAAATGTAAGTATGCGTGTACAAGTGTTTGTGTATGTGTATCTGTATTTATAGTTATATAAAAGGCAATTCTAATGCCTTATCAGAAATGACACACATTGTGGGCTAGCTGATAAGACGACTCTGCAGCTTCTGCACGCTCTTTCGCTTTATCTTCTTCTCTCTCTGTCTCGCTCTGTTGCTCTCTCTCTTTTCTTGAATCTAGCCTAGTAACATTTGGGATATGATCTCCGGAATCGAAGTTGAGAGTTGCGCTCGCGTTGCCTACGTGAGAATTTCGGCTCAAGTTTTATGAATAAGTATTCTTTTTTTTTTGTATCTTTTGGATATTCAGAAATATGTTAACGTGTACACATTAAATAAACTGCCTGCAGATAAGCCCAGCGATGTTGTCAATACAACAAACATCAATTTTTGGAATTTCTTGTATTATTTGCTCGACGTTTGTTTACAAGCTCAAAAAACAGTTACACAAATACACACACATAAACACACAAACTTGCAGCTACAGTTGCTGATAGAAGGAGGAGGAGGAGGGGCAAGCTGGCTAAATGCATGCCCCATACAGCAATTGTTTTGATGTTATATTTTAATCGAAATCCATTACAAATAGAGTTCGGTCGCATCAATTATAGTACTGAAAGCCTATCAGCAAATGCGTGTGTTTGTTATTGTTGTTGTTATTGTTTTTTAAATGCCTGACAAGAGTTCAATGAACACTTCGAGGTGAATGCAATTGCGATTGCAATTGCGATCAAAGCATGTTTAACTCGTTTTAAACGCTGACATGTCACGTAATTAAATTTGCCAATACTTAAATCATAGATATAGAGAGAGAAACTACACTCAGTTGCGACTTAGAGTCGAGTGCATTCAATTTGTAGCTTGATCATTCATTAATGCATTCAAATATATCGCATGTCTGTCCAGTCGTCTGTTGGTCTGTCTGTCTTCTGGGCGGCCTTGCGCTCAATGTGTAATTGATATACGAGCATTGAAATGCATATAAACATGTTGATGGCATAAATTTATAAAATTCTAATAAATTCCTTAATTTTTTAATAAAATAAAATAAAATTAAAAAATATATAAATATTTCAAAATAAGGTAATTAACTTTAAAAATATGTAAGCCACATTTACTTTTAAAAAATGGTTTTAAATTGGTTTCCTCCTTTTTTTCTTCCTTTTTTCGGTCAAAAAAATAATGACTGAGAATTTAGATTAATGTGTTCATCATTCTATGTTAGCACTCAGTGTGGTATTCATCATCAAAAGCTCATCAGGCTACTAGTCTTTAAACTGGGCAGCAAAGGATTCGTTGAATTTAAAGCTCATATATCTTAATGATCTGTTGGAATTTTTTAGTGTTTATTTTCGCTTGAAGATGACGTCAGTAATGAAAACAAAAGCTGCACACGCACATTGCAAGCTTTTTTGGTGTTGTCTGTGCGCCAACTAACCCAATTAGGAAAATAAATAAGCTTGCGCCGCACAACAGCTGACAGGCGCATGCAGATAATAATAACAATAAATGAATGTTAGCTCAATTGCCTAAGAACTTCCCAACAATAACAGAGGCGAGAGCTTTAACAGTGCGCTAACAGGGCTGTTAAGCTGTTGACAACAGCCAGTCAAATGCAGAGGAGCTCCAATGGCGCTGCTGCGCTGCCGCTGCCGCTGCCGCAGCTGACTCGAACGGCAGCAGCAGCTGTTGGGGCCAAGTGAAAAAGTTTTTCGAGCATTTTTTTCAGTTTGGACTTGCCTTTGACCGCGTGCGGACGGCGACGCCAGCGAGTTGTTGTTTGGTCGGCTTGAACTGACTCTCTGTGCATGTGTCTCTCTACGTGTGTCTCCCCTACGTTCAGCCAATGTGTGAGTGCGGGCGCCACTGAGCGTCGCTGCCAACAACTACATGTGTGCGCCGGACCAGCAGCAGCGTCAGCGACGGCAACAGCGACAGCAACAGCGACAGCGGTAATACTTATGTACACTTGGTGTGTTTTTATTTATATGCGCGCTGTGCGGCTTCGTCCGCTCGTCTGCGGCGCTCTGCGGTCTGTTGTGTGTGCTGTTTTGTATATTTCGTGTAGATGTAGCTGTATCTGTATCTTTATATGCATCTGTAGCTTAATACTTATTTTTCGTTTTTGTTTGTGTGCCGCTCGTCGAAAAACAACAATGTGGGTCGTGCATATTTAATATATGCAAATAAACAACGTATTGAAACAGGCACAAAAGCGGTGCGCTCAAATCTACTACGCTTTTCTACTGCATCTACTACTATTTTGTAATTAATACAAAACACAAACATTCACACGCACACACACATACTCATGTAAAGGCAGAGTCGCCGACGCATAGTGCCAACGGCTGCGATAACAGCAACAGCGCCGCCGCCACCCCCTCAGGCAGCGAAGAGAGCGTAAAACGTAAATGCCCAAAAATTCACTCTCGCTGCGCTGCTCGCTGCTTATGCTCTCTTTTTAGGCGCTGCCGGCTGAGGCAGCGTTCGTTTGGCAGCGTTCTAATTGCGTGCGCGTCGCTGTTGCTGTTAGCGGCGACGCCGCTGTTATCTGTTGTTGGCCGCCGATCGTGTGTATCTTTAAGATACACCAACACTAACACCAATACCAATGCCAAATGGCAACAGCGGCAGCGCCGCATTCGTGTGTATCTTCTTGTTGTCTGTTTGTCGTATAAATTGAGCCGCACTTTGCTTATTCTCGAGTTTTTGCCGCTCAGACGTCGTAGTTGTAACTGCATGCGCTGCGCTCCGAACGCGTCGCGTTTTTTTTTATATATGTGTATATATAAAACACACTCGAAACTGTATTTCAATAAAAAACAAGAAAACAAAAAAAGGCCAACACTCAGAAACGCTAAATAAAAAGTGATTTCGATTTACTTGCTATATGTATCTGAAAGATACAAGTGCAACAAAAAAAAAAAAAAAAAAACATCAGCTAACAAATAAAACAAAAACAAATACAACACACAATATTTTTAAAGAAAAAATTGTTCTATTTTTATAAAAATATATGTCGTGCACAGCGCAGAACTGAGAGTTTCCCCCGGCGCACAAAATTAAATATTTGAGAATTCATTAAGGAAATTGTTTGAAATTTACGAGAAAATGCAATTTGAATGTATGTTATTTTGTTAAAATTTTAAATGAAATACGAAAATTAAATAATACAAAAGTTTCAATTGGCTGAGTGCGTGTTTCTATTTTTCTCCCGACAGCCACAGCATTTAATTTTTTACCCCCCCATTATGTGTGCAATTACTAAATAAATTATAATCAACAAAAAAATAATTAAATTAAATTGTGTGAATAAAAAATACCAACAACAACAACAGATCGTAACATAAGGAAAGAGCGAGACAGAAAAAAAGAAAGAGAGAGGGTGGCAGCAGAATTACACGCATATATATTGCGTAGCAAAGTTCTGAATGAAAAAGTCGAGGCATACGGGCGGACAGTACAACTGGCGATAAATGTAAGTACAGCTGGAACTGTATACAAGCAATAAACACATAGATATAACATATACATATGTACACATGTTTTTTACACACATACATAAGTATGCATATATGGGAGCTATAATGCCAAAGCGTGTAATCGAATTAGCGTATCCATATGGCCCGCGAACTGAAATTATCTGAAACTGGTTTAATATATAAAGCTGAGAAGCATGAATTAAAATTGTAAGAAAAAAACACTTTTAGTTTTTGTACAATTAAAATTAAAAAAAAAGAATTTTATAAAATGAAACTATCAAAAATTTCTCATATATTTTAATAGCATACAACATTTCAAAAATGTATCTACAGAATGTATATGTACATATTGTAGGCCATGTAGAACTCTTAATATTTATCTTTTGGATGTTGTTGTTGTTGTTGTTGTTGTTGGGGTCTTTCCAGGCGCCAGAGAAAGTGAAACATGTAACTTTTGTGTGTGTGGTGGATCGCAGATGCCGACGGCCTACAAACAAATTATACGCCGTATTGAGTGAAATCGTAATGAGTTAAGAAATTTCTTAAATGCGCGACTGTCCCTTTTCGTACAGCTGAAAAAGCGCACAACAAAAAATAATGATAAGAAAAACGAGTAAGAACATTGGCAGTTGAGTGTAACCGGCAGCTAAATACCCATTATTCTTAACATACAAAAATGAATCAGAATTAGTCCACAGGACAAACCATGGCTAAAATATAAGCTAACATAAAAATTGGTTCAGTTTTGACAATTATGAAATGAAATATAAAACATAAAAATCGCTTCACTTTTTGAAATATGGTAGCTGTGAATTTTGAGAGTTTTACATATCATCAATTTAATCTGTCCCTATTTGAAGTGTAGATATTCCAGTTTCGATCATACGATCACACGGATGGACAGCAAGACGGCCATTGCACAAACCCAATATACTCGTTTCACTTCGTTAACGAGCATTAAAACACAGACAAAAATTCGAAAAGCAAACCAAAGCAGCAGCAACAGAACATAAAATACATTCCGTTTTCGTTTTATGTTTTTTTTTTTGCATTTTTTTTAACATTTTTGCCTTTTTTTTGTGTAATTACATGCCGGCGCAAGCAGCTAAGAAAAAAATAAGAAAACAAGCATGTAAAAGGCAAAATAAATACGCACAGATAAAGATACAGATACAGCAGAGGCAACAAGATGCAGATATAGCACCAGAAAGTTATATATACATCTATATATAAGCGTGCACTTTTGGATGCGACAACACAAAAAAGCGAAATGAAAACCAAAAAAATTAAATATAAAAAAACCAAAAAAAAATATTCATAAATAAAAGCTAAAGTGCAGCATTAAAAAAAAATGGACCACAATGCATGCAAAATCAATAAAAATTCATTTAATTAATGTAAATGTTTATATTGCAGCTCTCTGAAATTTTCCAGGCAGTTGTTCAGGCCATGTTTATCTTTGGCTTTACCAAGTTTCACTTTTAAGCAATTTGCCAAAAAAAAACCAAGTAAAATAATATTTTTAATGAAAAGAAAGCCAGAAATTAAACGCTTACAAGTTTGTTCTTGCGGCAGCGCGTGAAGCCGCAAAACACAAATATGACCCATATCGAGGGCATTATCATATAATTTGTTAAAAGATAAAAATTGCAATTGATCCAAAAAGATGCATTGCATAAATATTAATTAAAATTTTATTTTTTATTATATTCCTCACATATTCGTAGAGAAAGTAAAATGGCTGCAATTGTACAAATAATTGAATATATACGCTGAATACAAATATATAGCTCAATATTTTATGGGTTTTTTATTTGAATAGAGAAATTTCAAATCCACTACCATACCAAATATTCCCTGTCTGGAATGATCAATGTTCAGCATTTCCTTTTCATACAAAATGGAATTTATTTTAAGTTTAAAATTTTTCTCCTGTCTTTTAATTTCGGCCATAACGAAAAGCGCCAAGCGTTCTAAGCCCTGTTTTGTTTGTTTGTTTTAAGAGCGAAGAGCACGCACAAAAAAACAACAACAACAACAAGAACAGCAACAGTAGAGCAGAATTCCACCTGTAACAACGTCGCAGAAATAAGCAGCCAAGCTGAAGAAACACAGAACTCAGAAGAATTGAACACCAGACAGAACCCGAAATAAAAAAAAAAAAAAAAACAAAAACAAAAACCAGATTTACTACTAATTTAAATTCTTGGCATACAAAAATGCTAAAAACAACAAATGTGTAAAAAACAACAACGAAAACAAATTTAAATTGAGTTTGGAAACGCAACGAAATGGCTTTATTGGCAACATATTGGCTGGCCATAATACGGCTCGCTCTTTCGCTCCCATTTGCCCAATTGACTCTAACTCGCCCTCTCTCTCTCTCTCTCTATTGAACTTGCTCTCTCGCTCTACCATTGTCTTTCTTTATTTGTTTGTGCGTGTCAAACGCCGCGAATTTCCGCTCAGTTAGCAGGCGCTTCCTTTCTTTTTGTCAAATGATAAATTGACACTTTTTTTTGGCTAAAAGCAGTTGTCAGTCAAAAAACAATTTAGTCATTATTTGCAAACTCATAATGCCAAAAGTTAACTATACAAAAAAAAAAAACAAACTACAAATGTTAATTTAAGCTATATATTTTAATGACCATTTTAACAACTATTTTTGGCGTGTCTCTGAGCCAAGTTAACAGCTCGGCCAGCTTGTACGAGCACGTGCATTCAAAATTCTTGTTGCCCATGGCTTTTGATATCAACCGATAAAACAAATAAAACAAACTAAATTGTGCATGGCATCGTGGTAATATGTTAATTTGTGAATAAAAAACCAAAAAAGAAAATAGAAAAATAAAATGCGGCATTAATTATGCATTTATTTAAAAGCGTATCAAGCGCTGCGGGCTATGATCAAATTTTATCGTGAGCGTAAATCGTATAAACACACCAGATGTATGCGAAAACCTCGATTCGATTTGAAAACTGAAAGTTGGCCTAAAAACACGGTTTCAATTCGTTTTTTCCTTGTTTTTCGTTTTTGGATTTTTTTTTAAGTTATGCATTTGGTTTCGGCTTAGATAGCGTTTAAATTGGGCGCGCTCGTATCAAGAATACTCGAGTTTAACTGAAGTAAACATATGGAAAATATATGGAAAATATAAAATACAGTGAATACTCTGATGAGTAAACACACACGACTTCTGCAGTTTTGAGAAAAATATACAAAAGTTCAATTATAATCGAGTTCATATTTTTATTTATATATTTTCATACTCTATATATTTTTAAATATATTTATTATAATTGATATTTGAAAAGTGTTTTCAAAGTTGTTGTTATTTTAGAAAAAAACAATTTTGGTTAAATGAAGTCCTTTTAAGGAACATAGAACCAGAAAAAATTAAAATAAAAATAAATTAAATTGAATATGGTCAAATTAGCTGACCCTTCATGTGACGGCCAGATTCAACCGAAAAGCTAACTACATTTTTAAAAGTTGGCCTAAAAAGGAATAAATTTAATTTTAACAAATTTAATGTTTAGCTGTTTAACAACATTTATTTCATCTAAGCGTTAATTAGCCAAGGATTTACTGGCCATATTTATAGATTACCAGCCAAAAAGGCCACAATAGCCAGTTCCCAGGAGCTGTGCAAAAGATGTTCAAGCGATATCATCATCACAATTGTGGACCTGCAACTGCGCAGCATTCGCCTTCAGACACAAATAGCCGCGAAATGTAAACGAGGCTGTGTGCGGAAAGCAACTACACGTAAATAGTATATACACTCAGAGAAATCAAAACAAAACTAAGTATTTCTTGTAGGGCATATTCAGTCAAAGTAGAAATTGCATAAGCTAAGAATGAATTCTTTTATCAGGAGCCATTTCTTAATCCCAAAAATAAATAAGCACAAGACCTTCATATCTATATACATATATATATAAATATATAATGTAATATATAATATAATATATAAATTTATTATAAATATTTTCTACATAAAACCAACCAATTTTATTATTGTTCCAACAATGTTTTATACCCTATTTAAGACTATTCAACAATAAATTGATAATAGATATATTTCAAATTAAAGCTTTGTTTTTTCTCTCAGTGTATATTTATAAATGTACATAGTTGTGTGTGTTTATGCGTTTGTGTGTGTATTGCGTGCTCTAAGTGATTTCAAAATAAGCCACAAGAAGAGCAACTTGAAGTCGCCGGCCCATCGACAGCTGCCACACCCGTCCCACCACCGCCCCCTCCCTCTCTTTCGCTCTCTATCTCCCTCTCTCTTTCGCTCTTAGGTCGCACTCATCTGTATCTTGTTTTGCTCGCGTCGCGTCTTTAGCAAGTGATTTCAATTTAATTGACAGTCCTTGAACTTGACTTAAACGCAACCATAACACAAACAACAACAAGAACGACGACAACAGCATAAACAACTACAACAACAATAGCAACATCTGCAGCAACAACATCAGCAGCAGCAGCAGCAGCAGCAGCAACCGGCATTTCAATATGCCACACAGCCTCCTCCTCTTCCATCTTCTCGCAGAATTCTTTGGCTTTGGAGAACGCTCTGGCAAATGTCAAAAGTTTAAGTTTTCTACTCAATCCATTGTTGTTGTTTTATGATTGTTCTTGTTGTTTTTTCGTTGTTATTGTTTTCTGCGGTTCTATGAAATTCTACGCTCTATACATTATTCAAAAAAATTTGTGCTAAAAAAAAGAAGAGAACAACAAAATTCTTTCTGTGCGTGAGCTACGCATATTTTTTTTTTGCTCTGTCTCTTGTTAATTTATGCGTATTTAAACGATTTGGCGGGCTTTTGAATCCCCTTCTCGGAATTATTATATAAATTAATATTTAACCATTTTAGCTAATTTAAAATTGGAGTAGCGCATTTAGTTGTCTGCTTAGTCACCTTTTAAGTAGTCTATTTTTGCGTTTTTCAATTAGTTGACGAACTTGAAGAGCAAATAATAAAGGCAGACACAGTAGGGGAAGAGAAAAGAGAAGAAAGGGAGATTGAGAGAGAGAGAGAGAGAGAAGCAGCTAAGGCGTGGCAGATGCTTTATTCACGACTTTTAAGCACGAAAAAAAGAAACAATTTTATTAATGTTTTTTGTCGTCATATTTTTGACAAAATAAATCTTAAGATCACATTAGATAGATCTCTTAGTATATAATATATATGATTGTGGCATATATAATTTATGTTGAAAGCATGCGTACGCCACGCATTTTCCAACGACATGGATGATATATATATATATAAATAATTCTACAGATATACTATACGAGCGAACACTTCATTCAATGCCAGTCAATGAATGTATTAGAGAGTGTGCGTGTGTGTGTGTGTGTGTTTGAGGTATGAATGGTTAGTACTAGGCAAGAAAAAAGGTTGCCAGCTTGAGCAGGCTTATAAAATTCAATTATGACTCGGCAAGTTGGCAACACGTGTCGGTTTTTCAATGCTTTCGGTTTTCTATTTCTATTTCTATTTCAATTTTTTATTTCATTTTTTTCGGTTTTGTTTTTTTTTTTGTGTGTGGATGCCCGAAGAAAGACACGAATACGGGGTTTGCTCTTGAAGCGCACAGGTATTGTTGTATTTATCTCTCTGTGTGTGAGTGTGTGTTGTGAATACGCCCCGTGGGCTCATAAAAACAAAGCGCACGCAGCGAAAAGATAAATAGCCACGGGTGACAAAACGATATTCAAATGCATAACTTGATATTCAATAGATAAGCTGATCCCGAGCTTGAATAATAAAAGTAAATGAAACCTAAACAACAACATACAGAAACTCACACACACACACACACACACTTGCATATGTACAATTTTCGAGCGAGTTGAAAAAAACTTTCACCCGCAAATGATCTATGGACACAAAAGCTAAACCCACACACACACACACTCAAGACTTTCGCATTCAAATCAATAAAGCCAGAAGCCAAATGCGTTGAAGTACGCACATCTAATTACAGCACTTAAAAAACCCAAAATAACAAAAAAAAAAAAAAAACTGATTAGAAATCAGTTCTCGTCTAGGTAAATAAGAATCTAGTTTCACAAGACATTTACTTTCACATATAAAATAAAAAATAAAAATAAAATAAAAACAAAAACGAATTTCAAGTTCATGGCAAAATATTGGCAATCGTTAAGGGACCCGCACAATTTCAAATTTATGCATTCTACAAGTACTCCTATCTCTGGCTATATATACTATATATGTGTAGGGTATGCTTGATGACGTTGCTATCAAACATCGATAAGTAAAAGTGAACCAATCGAGATTGTGCGTGTGTCTCTATTTTCGGCATAGCGACTGCGCCATACTCTGTACACAATAAAAAATATATTCTTAAATATTGAGCATCGCTTAAAATAAAAATTTTTAGCATAATAATATTGTTACCAATGTTGGCAGCATTTTTAAAATTGTCAAAATTTTATCTATTTTCAAACTTCAAGTTTCGATTTTTAATGCACACAACAAATATGCCCCTTTTCACTTTATAAACAGAGTGTAAGAAATGCGTGTGCGTATGCGGACACAGATACGCAGAGATTGTGGGCGCCTATAAGTAAAAAATAAAAAAATCGTCCACAGTCCATAATATTTTGATTTCTTTTTGTATGTCAATGAACTCGGTTGAACTAAATTCATTTTTATGATTTTAAGTTTTATTAGCTTTTGTTTTATACTCATTTAATTTTTTGTTTTTTTTATATTTTTTTGTGCGTGCGTTATCTCAATAAAAGTATATATATATACATATATATTACGTAGGCCGAAGCCGTTTTGAATGCGTTTAGAAAAGAAAAGTTATGACAATTACGATTTAAGCTGAAAAGTGCTTACAATCATATTAATTGTGTTGATAATGAAGTGAATTCGTTGGGGAATCAGGTCAAGAGGTCACATCTTGATTTGAAATATGTCGAATAACATTAAGTAGAGTAGAAAAGTGACAGAGAAATCTCAGTAAAATCCCTAAAAAGCGGCCAAAAAAATCCGATTTCAAGTGAAGTAAATAAAATTGAACAACTACACTTAAAGAAAAACGAAAATTTGTAAAGCTTTATTTGGGTGCAAAATAAAAGTTTGTCAAACTGAACTTAACAAAAGTTGTGTCAAAATTTCTAAATATTAGATACTTAAAAGTTTTTTCAAGATATTCCAATATTAGATACTTAAGACTTAGACTTCAGCATTATCCGCACTTATTTCAGGTATATAATTTATATTTTATACTTAACTTAAAAAAATTTTTAAATTTAAAATTATCTTTTTTATAAAAATTGAAATTCTAATAATTAATTTTAACTATATATAATTCATTCTCTGAGTGTATTTTAATTAAAAATTAACTACATTTGGATATTAGAATTTGCAAATTGCAAGGGCAAGGGCTAATCAAGAGCTCTTTTTATTGCTGCAGCTCATTATGTACAATATATATATGGTACTACATATATATATATATATATTCATTATAAATCACCTTATACTTATTTGCTTACATTGCTGATAAGACTCTAGTCGGGGATGTACGCTCAGCGATAAAGTACCGCTCGTCGATCACCTCATCATCTGATCTTGGGTGAATCCCAACTCTGTCCGCACGGTTATAAAAGCTCCGTGCTGGGCTCAAGTGGGACACAGTTGAATTTGGCACATCCAAGTATTCTCATCTATCGCAAAGATGTTCTCCAATCGGTTTTTTACTCTGTTCCTGGTGGTCTGTTGCCTGGCCGCCCTCGTTGCGGCCTCACCTCAGCCGCAGCCGCAGCCGCAGCCGCAGCACGGCTCTGTGGTTTTGTCGGGCAGCAAGGATCAGCAAGGACGTCAGGCGGGCGTGCAATACAATCACAATCTCTACACCAGCCGGGATGGGCGTGGCACCATCGATGCCTACGCGAATGCCAATCGGAATTTCGATCACAATCGCAACGATTTCGGCGGCGGCGTTCAGGGACGCTGGCGTTTCTAATTAACGGATCCGGCTTAGTATTATGTACGAATTCTCGTGGTTGAATAAAGTGTAAATAGGAAGAAGAAGCAAAAAATACCGTGACTAGTTACTTAATATACAAAATGCGAGCGGATAATTCGGCTTTGTGGCAGATTTCTAAAAACTTTAAGGAACTGCTAATTTCTGAGTGAATCTCAAGATGATGCTCTTGGGTCAACTAACAGAAGGGCCGCTGATAAGAAGCTCAGGGATGCATAAGCCATTAAAATCGATTTCATATACATATATAGCATATATATATGATAGATAAGAGACAAACGTCGCTAGTAAAATGAATCGATTTCTATTGTCTGCTCGTGTCCAGACAGCAGCCAATTAATTTGGTTGGTCTAAGAGAAGTGTCATATGGGAATAAAGTATCTGTAACTGTATGTATATAATATATATACATATATATACATATATCTGTGCTGGGCCACATCAATAAAATGCATGGGCTATTACTTAAAGCAGTTGCCAACAGCAACAAAAACAAGTCAACACACAAAAAGGGGAAGCTACAATAAACTTATATGAGTAAGAACTTTGCCATTGGCTGTCAACGACTGCGCAATACTCTGTGCACAGTAAAAAGTTTAATATTTTATTGATAATTGAACTGCTTATTCAAAGAGTGACTCTTAAAATGTTGCTTTAAGAAATCTGTAAAGTAGATACAATTTTATTTAAAAATGTTGTGACTAGCTCTTTGGAAAGATAGTGATTTTTTTTATTGATTTATCTAATTTCTATTAGTTTTTTAAGAATTAAAAATATGACAGATTACTTTAGCTAAATAATACTTTAAACAAGACACAGACCAACATGGGAAATTAGTTTAGTTTTAATGAAATGGGCAGCACTGTTCAGTTCATATCCGCTTGAAGTTGGCTGCGCCTGTCCTATGCAAAAATTGCAGCAGAGTTCAATAAAACATAAAACGAGCTAAGGAAGGCAAGATTCTATTGTAAAGTGTTATATATGTATATGCTTATTTTTTGATCTGACAAGTGTACGTACTAGCTGATATGCCCAGGAGCAGCTGGCACTTACTTGAGTGTGCGAAGAAGTACTAAAAGTCATGAGTCGGGCTGGGTTCAATGCACTCTGCACTGACGCCGCTGACGAAGTTGTGTAACCAATAAAAATTGATTCTGTTGCGTGCGGGCGGGCGGCCAACTGCCAACAACAACAACAGTACACTGTGAGAAAGTCGTTATGGAAGTGGCCTGCACTTTGGGGTTGCATTCACTTTTATCGCAGTGCACACACCGAGAGTGCAAGAGAGAGAGAGAGAGAAAGAGAGAGAGAGAGGGGAGAACTTATCTAGAAAGAAGGGGAGCAGAGGGTGCTGGCGTCTGCTGTTTGATTGCATGACTAAATGTAATTACTTTCGCTTTTGCGTTTGCTCAGCTGGCAAATCAATAAAGAGCTGAAAAGTTCATTCAAGAATTTCAGAATTTTAATGCTTGACCCTCAAAGGCCAAGCCCCTAACCCCCCTTGAACAAAAATCAGGTAATGCACATTTGAGTCACAAATTCCGTGCATTATTTTTGGGAAAGTGCGCTAGCTAAAAGGTGTGTGTGTGTGTGTGTGTGTGTGTGTGGGCAGGGGAGGGTAAGGGGAACCTACGAAAAAGAGGCAGCTGCATAGAAAATGACTTTCCATTTTCATTTAACAATAAGCAATCAATTGCAGCAACAACAACAGCAACAACAACAACTGCAACTTGCTGCAAGTTCAAAGCAAAGCTAACGATCTATTAGAAGAAAGTAAAAACAACTAAGAAAACACAATGAAAAGACAAAAGAGATGCCTCCTACACACGGTAAGCAGCCAGGTGAGCAGCCAGCAGCTGTCAGCTGATGCCAATCAGAGACATGGAGCGGGGAGGGAGGGGGGGTGTCCCAATGAGCAAATGGGAAAATCCGTGTGCCGTTAACCAGTTTTCATTTTCGGCTTGGAAAAACCAATGCTCGTTGCCATTTTTAGCTGCAAAAAGGCGACTGCATCATAATGAAAGTGAAATGCATTGCGCAGATGGCAGCGATGCCAGTTACCAGATACATTTTACAAGCGCACTTGCAGATACACAGATACAAAGATACAAAGCGAATGGGAGAGAGGGAGAGAGAGAGAGAGAGATACGCACACAGAGCAAGTAAGTCAAGTGCAGTTGCCGTTTGTTGCAGCATGAAGTGCCACAGACACGCACTTCACACACACACACACACAAACACACTAATACACACACACACACACACACACTTACTGCAACTGCAGTTCGATCTGTTTATGGTCGGAAACTTGTGTGGAATGCAGGTTGGAGCGCAGGCGCGTCATCGAGCGGCTTATTTGGCGTTTTGTGTTAATTGGCAAGAAAAGCGTTGCCAGCCAATTTGCATACGCATTGATGAATTATGTCAACGACAACAACTACATCAAGTACACCACATCTTCAAGATACATTTGTATCTTAGTTGTGTGCCCGAGCAGAGCCACTTCAATGTCAGATCAGCATTGAAGGCCGTCGCAGTTTTCTCCGCACTTGAGGTTTTTTTATCTCCATCTTACAATACAAAGGCACAACTGCATATATGCATACATCGGTGTATATTTATGTATATATATATATATATATATATATATATATATTTATGTGAATGAAGCTGTGTGTTATTGGTTCAATAACTTGGTCGCAACTTGACATTGAGACTGGCGTTCGTTCATTCGCTCACTTTGCGGTAGGGCCAAAGATGATTCAAGTAACTTTAGACGGTTTCAATAAAATTCCCATTTCTGCGGCTGAAAAGAGACCTTGGCATTCAAATGTTCACTCTATTCTTTAGAAAAGGATAGAGAAATACAATGAGAGATTGAGAAATGAGAGATACATACCTATTAAAACACTCATTTTTTCATGTATAACTTTTCAGTAAAACACTCACACACATATAAATTAATTATCAAAAGTCTGCAAACATTACTTAAATTCATGAGAATCACAAAGAGAGGCCCAAAGAGGTCGCAAGACTACAGCAGCTTTTTATGAATAACTTCTTAAGATATATATTTAATATATCTTGTAAAAAATGTTATCTAGACTATATAGAAACGATCAGAAAAATGTATAATATATATGTATAAATATAACTAAAGTTAAATTGTTTTTGTGGCGTCTTCAGCTTTAGATGCCTAAAAACCGATTTATTGTAAAGAAGAGATTATATAGAAAAATAATCATTGCTGTTAACATCGTCGGTGTTTCGAATTCTTTTATCAATTTACACATAGAAATTAGTGTAACTTACCGCCTGTACCTTTCCAAAACCAACAGCAAATACAAACATTTCTCTTTGCATTTTTGTGTGCGACTCATTTCGATCGAGCCACAATAAATTAACCTCTATTTGTAAGCCAAATGAATAATGTGCATAACTAAGGCAACAACAGTGAGAGAACAACAACAACAGCAACAACAATGCAACATTGATGCAGTACTTGGTTATTTTTTGTCGGTTACATTTCACTGATTTTGAAAGTGAACGTTGGCGCAGGCGGAATCGGAATTGGAATTGGAGTTGGAGTTGGGATCACGACACGCAGACAATGTGGGCCTGCACAGTGGGGCAAATGCAATGCCAAAATGCAAATAGTTGCGTGTTTTCTTGAAGCCCTCTGATTTGTTGTTATCATTTGCACACAATGTTGTTGTTGTTGCTGTTGTTGTTGTTGTTGCTGTCGCGTGTCTGCTTAACCGTTGTTGTTGCTGATAAGACGATGAATGCGATTACCAAAACGCAATGCACACGAAAAATCCGGCCAAAAACAAGTTGTAACTTGACCCACGTTGTTGTTGTTACAGTTGTTGTTGTTATTGTTGTTGTTGTTGAATCAAAATCGGCGTGGGTGAAATCCAAGAGATACATAAATTTTTGGCGTCGTGTTGCTGCCGTTTTTACTTTTCCAACGAGCGCCTACAAATGATTTATAATATTTTGTTTTCATACGATTTCCGCAGTTACCCCCCTGCAATACCCTGTAAAATTTAATAAAGAAATACTATGCGTTATCATTTAACAATTGAAATGAATCATGAATTACAATTTTTATTAATTTTGTTTAGAATTATGATTGGAAATTGGAAATTAAAGGGTATCTTGCAGTTGGCTATGCTCTTAACTGTTTTAGTAAAGGCTTTTTATTTTTTTGGCACAGATACAAATACAGATTTTTGGCTTTGGCTTGCGTTACATATTTGTAGCGTCTGCTGCCGGATAGACGGATAGACAGAAACGACGGCGACGACGTCCGACGTTCGCTGCGTAGGCAGCTGCATCAGGTTGACCCAGTTTTCGCTTTTCATAGCGAGTGGGTCTCCATCTCTGCATCGCTGTGGCTGCATCTGGTCTTGTTTGATTTTTGTTTTTTTTTTTTTTTTTTGTGAAAATTAAATGAAATGCATTTTTAAGTAGATGTGTTTTATGTGCCTGTGCATCAATTTAACGCATTTCGGTGCTGGCTCGTAAATCGCTCAACGACGCTCAATCAATTTAACACACATTTTGCACAAACCACCCCACCCACAACACCACCACCCACAACCACACCCACATCGAGCACTTATTCAATTGATTGCCACGTAACCCGCAACGGAGACAAACAAACAAATTCCTACTAAACTAGTTTTGCCGCTGGGCTTTTGAGCGAGCGTTCTTCGTTGACAATTTGCAACAATTTCGATGCATGCGCATGCCACATTGTTGCACAAACAGCCACTTTACCATGCAACCGCCAATTAACCGCACAATGGGGCAAATCAAGCGCGACGCTCAGAGAACTGCAGTAAACCGCACTAATGTGCATGCAAGTGTTTTACTTTATGATTATATGCATTATTTCCTATTCCTATTTATTACTTATGCACTTGCGTTCAACTAGACGTATACGTGATATTTGCTTGCGCGAATATTGCGCATACGCCAAGTAAAAATATTGGCAAACGCCTCCGTAATTACAATTGATTTACAATTGGGCAGCTTTGAAGGCATCTAAATTACAACACATATTTCTACATAAATTAATTGTATATTGCAATATATAAATATATATGCAAATTTAAATATACGTTCAATGAGTAGAAAAAGCAAAAAAATCTCAGCAATATTATACTTACACATATGTAAATGCACAAAATGTTTGCAGTACTTGTGTCATTTGCATTTACAATAAATAAACAGCAACAAAATGGAACAGACAGCACTCGAAAATACAAATTGGCCACGGCAATGTGGGTTGCTCCCATGCCACACACACTCACAAGCACACACACACACATACTCAGCCAAGGTAGGCTCGTCCATAAACAGGCAAAGTCAATGCACTTTTCACACACACACACACACGCACACAATTGCATTTGTGCGTGTTTAAGTTTTGCAATATTTTCATTTTCATTTCGAATTTTAATTTCATTTTCATTTCGCTACGCGCACTCTCCCAATGCGTCAACGTCGACGGCGACGTCAGCGGCGACGCTGGCGTCACGCTGCGCTGCTTTTTGAGTCTATGCAACAGCAGCTGAGCGGCTAAAAATAGCAAATGCTGCCGCTGCAGTTTTGCTGATCAATTTCACTTTCACTAATTATGTCACAATTGATTATTGTTGAATCAGCTTATCAGCTTCCACCCCTCCTCTCCCACCCCTTAGCCCACCTGCTGAGCTGTGTTCGTCTAGATAGTTGTCTGATATTTTATTTTTGGCAATTGCGCAATATTCTGTGTGTTGTGTGTGTCATGTAATCCAAGGCACGCCCTCTTTTCCGTTAGAGAGATAATAGCGAAAAAGCTTTAAGCTTTTAGGGGTTGAAGTTTTGTAGGGCGCGTTTGTCGCTAGCTTTTCAGCGCACTATTTATTTTGTTGTCGTAGGTCCCAGCAACAGACATGGCCTTAACACGTAGGAACAACCCCTAGAATACCATAAAAGTAAATTAAGATGCAGCTATTACACTAAAGAATTCAAACTTAACATTCTCTCATATAAATTTCTTAAAAAAACTCAATTTATAGCTGGATCTACTGCCAAATAAAATCTACTACTATTTATGTTATTGCAATGTTAACAGCCCAAAAGTGCAGCAGAAAGTGCAAGTTGGCGACTGCGCTGCTCTCACCTTCTGTCATGGAGCTTTTTTGTTTATTTCTTATGCTTGCGCTCTCTTGGCTGTCGCTCTCTCTCACTCTCTCGCTCTGGCAAAATTATTGAAATTGCACAAAGAAAAGTGAATCGTTGAGCGGGAAGCTCAGCCACAGATGCTTTTGCATTTGTGTGCGTGCGTGCGCTGCGGCGATTGTGTAAGTTTTTACATTGGGACAGCAGCAGCAGCGGCAGCGGCAGCAGAGTCTGCGGCTGAAACTGAAATTGAGATTGAGATTAACTCAAAAACTTGTTTTATGCTGCTAGCTGTTGTTGTTGTTGTTGTTGTTGTTGTTGTAGCTGTTATTGTTGATGCAACGCTTGGCAACACTGGAATGTTGGACAGCTGCGACAGGGTGTGGGAGGGGGGGACCACCCCTAGCAACGATTTACAGTCAGAGTAATTAGAGCAGTTGACGTCGCTGCTGGCGTTGACGTTATCGCTGGCGTCGCTGCGGCAGCGCTGCAGCTTCAACTGCATATTAAGCTTTGGCAGCGAGTGCAGCGTTGCATTTGCGTGAGTCTCTATGTGTGTGTGTGTGTGTGTGCATGTGTGTGTGTGTGCTTTTGTGTGTGACTGACCTATCTCAATGCAATGCGACTTGAGCTGTTGCACACACACACACACACACACACAGAGTGAGACACAAATACACACATGTCAGAGCGACCGAAACAGACAAACAGACGGACAGACAGTTGCGCTCATTTATCTTTTTTTATTTTTATACAGTTGATTGTTGCTGCTGTCGTCATTTGTAGTTGTTGCTGGCGTGCAGCCATTGTCGCTGCCTGCGCTCACATCGATTTTAGTTGCTGCTGTTGTTGTTGTAGACAACATTTGCATTTATTGTACACTTTGGCCCCTTGTAATGCGTTTTTTATTGCACATTATTTTTGTTGCAATGCATGGCACCAAAAAAATACTAAAAACAGAAAAACATTGTTTAAATGCTCGTTCATAAATTGTTTTCACACGCAACGCAGCGACGAACTTGTTTTGCTGATCAGCTTAAATTGCTGTTGTTGTTGTTGCTCCGATTCTTGTTGTCGTTGTTTTATAGATGTTAATCACTTTTGCTGTAATTGTTATGAGCCAACTAAACGTGCAGTCCGTAATAGTTGTTGTTGTTGTTATTTTTTTATGAGCAGCATTTTGCATTTAAATTGTTGATCAGTTTAATTAAAATTGCCCTAAGAAAAATGTTATTCTGAATATAACAGAATCATTTAATTGGGCTTGATTATTAAGAAGCTAGAAATAAGTTGAAATACCGTTAATTTTAAGTTATAATATTACCTTATTCGGTCAACACATAACTTATCCCTATTACTTTTCTATTTTTTTGCAGTTACCAATCCCAAGCCAACTTTAACTAAAGTAAACAATAAGTAAGTAAATGAATTTATAAGTCAACAAAAATAAAGAAACCCAAATACATATCCGTGTACAGGGCCCAGCCTTAAATAAACACTTCATTTTAAATGTAACGCCGAACAAAAAAATGCCACTTGGCCCTTAGCAAAAATTCTCAAAACAGTCACAAGACCAAAATAACAAAAACAAAAAAACTGAAAAAAAAAAATTATCAACTTACGCACACAGCAAATTATGCGCAGAATTTTAAACAATTGAAAATATTGTTCAAGTGAAGAGAGCAAAAGGGGGGCAAAAGGGAGGCGGCAACGGGGGGCAGCCAAAAAGTGCGGCGCAAAAACTGCTAAGTACTTTCATAAACAAATAATAATGATGAATAAGAGAGCTTAAACCGAACTGTGACCAGATTCTATGTAGAATCCAAACCCGACGAAGCCATTCCTCTAGGCAAAGCACTTGACACTTTGAGTGTAGTTTTTACAGATACAAATGTACTTCAAACTATGCAAATGAGCGAAATTCTAACGCATGACTAAGAAATATATTTTTATATATATATATGTGTGTGTGTACTTCTAATTGAGCGTTAATTGCAAAAATCAATGCACATCATCAACTACAATTTACGCATTGTATTTTGCTAAATTAGCCGCAGCAGCCAAAAAAAAATAAATAAAAATAAAAATAAGAAAAAGGAACAGGCAAACAATTTATAAGACTTCAATTAGCGTTATAACGGTACCGCGGCCTGAACATTTAAGGCAAGTTAACACCTCAGCGCACCTTGTTGGCAGCTCTGCTGCGACGCAGCTCACCTGGACGCAGGACCTGCACAAAAAGCCGCTTAAATCAGCAGCTCAATCAATCAGTGGAAAGGTTCTGTTTAAATTAAGAATTGGTTTTCTTTATGTTGTTCTTTTTGGCTTTTTTTTTGTAATGCATTTTGGCATTGACGTTGACAACGATGACTCCTTCTGCGCAGCACAGTGGTTCAGAAGTGTGCAAAATGTATTATCAGAAAAAAATCTCTGATATTCAGCTTTAAACTGCAATTTAACATTGTGAGGCATTATTATTATTATTAAGAACTTTTCAACTAAATTTAAATGCAATAATAATTATATTATATCTTATATAATAATAATTTCTTAAAACATGCCACACTGTGCGTAGAAATGACAAATGTAAATTGTGGCGGGCAAGCAAAAGGCAATCGCTTGAATTTATTTTACCTTTTTATGTGTTTTTATTTTCTTAACTTTTTTTTTGCTTTCCATTTTTTGTTTGCAATATGCTTAAATAAATTTGAACATCTTGGATTTTTTAAATTTTTTTTTGGCTGCCTGTTCTGATTTGCGCGGCAGATACTGAAAACCAAATTGGAACGCTTCAGTTGGCCAGGTAAATGGGCAGCGGGACAGGCGGCTCCCGACTTAATGCAGTGCTCTTAAAATGCATTTTTGATTGCATTTCATTAGGTTCGCTCTTTTTTATTTTTTGTGTATCTTTATTTTCATTTTTTTGGCTGCTTGTTGCGGGCATTTCAAAAATTTATGCACACTTCGCTGCCATTTTGAGGTTGTTCATTTTTTTTCCGATCTTTATTTTTGTATTTTTTGTTTGTTTATTTTTTTCTCTTTGACTTTCGTTTCGTTTCGCGGCTGCTGTTCTTTTGCTTCATTTCTTACCTTTTTGGCATTTTTAACAAGCGCCGTCAAAAAGGAAGTTTTTTTTTCTTATTTTTGCACTTTTTTCTCATTTTGTTGAAAGTGCGCATAAAGAAAAGCACAAAATAAATAAAATATATATACTAAAGCCATGTGCAAAAACACAATTCAATATTGTTTACACTTTGGAAACAGCATATCAGCTACTTTATATACATATATATATAGTTCAAATTTAAATATAATTTATAGAAAAAGTATTTTGATTAAAACTGGTTTAAATGGTGTGTATATTATTTAAGCTTAACTTTTTTAACATTAAAAAATTAGAACAAATTCACATATATAATTTAAATATTTCAAAGATTTTCTTAAATTTATTTTAAAGTGTATGTGCTTAGCTTCTTTTTATATATATTTATATATTATAATTTAATTATAATTTATTGAAAAAGTATTTTTTTTTAACTTGTTTAAATGGTTTATACATTATTTAATTATTAATTATTTATTTCAAAGTTGTAACTTGTAAAAGTCTAAATAATCGATTTTCATGAAAATATTTTGATTTTAAAATTTTCGCGATTTTGACAAAATTTGTGATGATAATGACGTTTTTTTGACATAAAACTTACTTTCTAATGACCATATCTCGGCCAAATAGA
>SCDY01000842.1:0-74685 GCA_004143825.1 Drosophila micromelanica | reverse complement strand
GTCCATTTCCTTGCAGGGTCCGCACCAGGTGGCATAAAAGTCCAGCACCACAACCTTATCCTCGGCCCCCTCGATGCGTTTGTAGAAATCATTAACAGAACGAATGGCGGCCATTTTTACAGTTACACGAATACAAAGACAATCACGTTACAATTACTATCTCAAATTGAGGAGAGATATGCAAATTCGTGCTATTTATAGCTGATGTATGCAGGCTGGAAAGCTGCACACACATGCACATATTTCCCGCGCTTAGTTACCCACCACACACATACACACTTACAAATGAACAAACGGTACTTGGGCTGCACTTCAGCGTTGCCACCTGTCTCGCACATCGATTCGAGCTTCGATTGTCGATAGGCGCGCGTGATTATTTCAAACACTCTGCTTAACGAACACTTTGCTTCCAATTTTGTTGAAATCAAAAAAGGAAAGTAATTCAGGCGGGCTGCATACCGAGCTGTGTTATTCAAACGTCAAGGCTTCATTCTAGCTGGCTGGGCTGACGAGCTGAGAAAATTCCAAAAACCTTGTGCGTACACACAGACAACAATTACAACAATTCGAAATTCCAGTTAATTTTTACGCACATTCAGATCTAGAGCTTATCAACGATGGTGCATGTTATCCAGAGCAAGGAAGATTTCGAGCAGCAGCTGTCCAACGCTGGCGACAGGCTCATCGTCATCGATTTCTATGCCAATTGGTGCGGCCCGTGCAAAATCATTGCACCCAAACTGGAGGAGCTTGCGGCCCAGTATGCGGAGCGTGCCGTCGTTTTAAAGGTGAACGTGGACGAGAACGAGGAGATAACCATTGAGTATAATATCACCAGTATGCCGACGTTTGTGTTCATCAAGAGCGGCGAGGTTCTCGAGGTCTTCGTGGGCGGCAACTCGGACAAGCTGGCCAAATCGATGGAGAAGTATGCGGGCGATGCCGACGAACCGACCGAGAACGATCCGCAGCCGGTCTCGGAGATCGCAGCCACCGGCAGCGCCATTCGTGACCTGGACCAGGAGGTGGAGGGTGCGCACGAGCTGCCGTTACCGAAGGACATCGAAGCTGATCTCAATAAATTAAATAACTAAGCGCTAAATCAACCAAAAGTACACACAGAAAATAAAATGAAATATCCCAATATGTTTTATGCCATGCGAATTCCACCACAACACTGCGCAACAAAAACAACACCAGACAAACAAAACAAAATCTGCAACTTTGTAAATCACCATTAAACTTGACTTGTTGCCAACTGAAAGATGACATTTTTTTTCTTTTTGGGTTTTTCTTTTCCATATTCTAAGTGTATTTAAATTAGGTGTTGCAAAAAAAAAAATTCAACAGGATTTGCGTGCGTTTCAAGTGAAATGCACGCACATCAAGTTTTCGGCATTTACATCTATATTTCTATATATATATATTTATATAGTCGGAGAAATGAAGGAGGAATTGGGTTGTGGTTTTTTGTTTTTTTACTTTTTGGCAAAAGTAATTTTCATAGCGTGCGTCGGGGTTATTTTGAAGCCCTGGAGCGCTTCTTTGGCGGCATTGCTCTGCAGTTCGGTTGTGAACTCGACAAAGGCGATGTCGTGACGATTGGGCACCAGGCGCACCTCCTTGAAGCCCGGAAACTGATTGAACAACATCGAGAGCATCATTTCGTTTGTCTCCTCCGGCAAATTGGTAAGGAATAGAATTTGATTTGGCGGCTGTTCCGTTTGTGTGTTGGGATTCGAGTTCTCTGCACTGCTCGGCTTCTTCTTCTTGTCCCTACATCAAAATTGTAAATGATATATATATATATAGTTTGATTGATTGTATATGTATATGATAAAAAAACGTACTTTTTCTCTTCGCTGCCCGGCGCTGGCTTTGGCGGCTTCACCTTCTTTGGCCGCTCCTTGTACGTGCCCTTCAATTTGGCCACTATGTCCGAGTCCGATTTGGAGTAGGCAATGCGCATCGGCTTGTCATAGAATGGAAAGCCCTGCATCGTGCGCAGTGCATTGGAGGCGCTGCCGATTTCCTTAAATATGACAAATGCCTGTCCTCGCATTTTCAATGTTTTCAATGCGACAATGTCCAGTATCTGGCCGAACTGTGAGAAAATGGCGTATAGCGATTTCTTTAGCTCCTCCTTTTTAATCTTCTCATTCAGATTGTTTATGTAGATGGTCTGGTTCGGGCGCACATCCATTTTGTTGTTTTAATTCAAGAGCAACCAAGTAAAATTGGGCGAACAAAACGCGTAAAAAAATGCTCGTTTGGTTGTTGCCGATTAGAGATGTACCTCACAGCGCTGCATTGGCCGTCGCCATGTTTTCGATGCAAATCGCTATATCGATATAGTTTTATGCGATAGTGAACTAGGATCTGACGATATTGTTCGTGCATACGATAATAGCCTCACAAATGTTGTACAACATTCGACCCTAGCATTTTCTGGCCGTCGGATCAAATTTATTGTATTATTTATAGTATATTATATCATACCAGCTGTGCTGGCTTCGAAATTGTGCTTGAATGCGATGACTTGTCGATACATCATGCGGTGCAGTGATAGTGTTAATCGATAGACATAACACTGGTGTTTTACAGCCCTGGTTTGTATCATTTTTGCCGGCTGCATTCGCACGCTAATTTCAATTTTTGTTTTTATGCCAAAACGCACACATGTTGCCCCTTGGAGATGACAAAAAGGATCGCTATGCCAAACTGTCATTTCTCGGCGAGGGCCAGGTAAGCGACAATCGCACCACACAAATTGTATAACAATAACATTATGTTGGTTCAGTTTGCCATTGTCTACAAGGCGCGCGACACTGTGACCAGCCAAATTGTCGCCGTCAAGAAGATTAAGAAGGGCAGCCGGGATGAGGCACGCGACGGCATCAATCGCACCGCTTTGCGTGAGATTAAGATACTGCAGGAGCTGCAGCACGAGAACATCATCGGGCTGGTCGACGTGTTTGGCCAGCTGTCGAATGTCTCGCTGGTGTTCGATTTCATGGACACCGACCTGGAGGTGATCATCAAGGATACCAAGATTATTCTGACGCAGGCGAACATTAAGGCGTATGCCATAATGACGCTGCGCGGCCTCGAGTATCTGCATGTCAACTGGATTTTGCATCGCGATCTGAAGCCAAACAATTTGCTGGTGAACAGCGATGGCATCTTGAAGATCGGCGATTTCGGTCTGGCCAAGAGCTTCGGCTCCCCGAATCGCATCTACACACATCACGTGGTGACACGCTGGTATCGCTCGCCCGAGCTGCTCTTTGGCGCCCGACAATATGGCACCGGTGTGGATATGTGGGCCGTTGGCTGCATTCTGGCCGAGCTGATGTTGCGTGTTCCGTTTCTGCCCGGCGACTCGGATCTGGATCAGTTGACGCGCATCTTTAGCGTCTTGGGCACACCCACCGAGGCCGATTGGCCGCACATCAGCAAGCTCCACGACTATCTGCAATTTCGCAATTTTGTGGGCACTCCTCTACAGAATATATTCACTGCCGCCGGGAACGATATGATCACGTTGATGCGTCGCCTGTTCGCCATGAATCCGCTGCGGCGTTGCTCGTGCCGCGAGGCGCTGAGCATGCCCTATTTTCACAATAAGCCGGCGCCCACCGTCGGACCCAAACTGCCGATGCCCTCGGCCATTCTGGCCGCCAAGGAAGGCGCCGCTGTGGTCGATGAGAAGCCCGGCCTGAAGCGCAAACTGGTCGAGACCACCGTGCGCGGCAATGTCCTGCCGCAAAAAAAGAAGCTCATGTTCTAGTTAACACACACAGCGGCCGCATCCTTATTGCATTCAGCGTTCAATTAAAATAGTTTTTTTTTTTTTATAATTAGTAATTACAACAATAACGAATAAAAGGTAAGCGAAAAAAACAGACATTATTTTCAATTTTTAATTCAAAATAATTATGGGTTTGGGTAGTTTTTTTTTTTTTTAGACCAGGCTGCAGTTTGAATATTTTTAATTAAAAGCATTTAGTTTTATGACCCATATTCAAAACTGGTTTTTTTTTTCACAATTACTTGAAATCGATTTAAAACTTTTGTAATGCAAAAAATCCTTATTCTTGATCAATATAAAAAGTGGAGGTGATAAAGACCAGTTTTAAAGCTGGTCGAAAAATCTATATAGATCGAAAAAATATATATACATTTTATAGTTGCTTCATAAATATATATTTTTATTTTATATTTAATGCTTATTCTTGATCAACATAAAAAGTGGATGTGATAAAGCCCAGTGCTAAAGCTGTATTCAAATTTGATAAGGTCAAAAAATCTATAAATCGAAAAAAAATATAAACTTGTTATAGTTATTTTATAAATATATGTTTTTATTTTTTATTTATTTTTTTCACAAAACAATTTGTGATGCACTATTTTTGTACTGCCTTAACTTTGTCAGAACTGAACCGATTTTTATGTTTGATGTCATTTTGGGCACGGTTTGCCTGTAAAAAAATTCTGCATATCAATTTTAATTTAATGCATTTGTTTGAGTTTTTTTTTGGTACAAAAATCATGTACTTCCCCCTTACTTATTTCTGAAACTAATATTTTGCGTTTAGATCAGATTTATAACCAGGTTGTAACCAGGCTGGCGTTGGATTTGCTGTGGCTGTGGATTAACTGTGGCTCAAACTGAGCAGTCACTGAACAAAATTCGTAGCGAACATTTCGGCAATAGTTTTTGGCAACGGCATCCCCAATTTGTCAGCAGGAGCAGCAGCAGCAATGCCGATGGGCAAGAAGCCATTGGCCATTGGCTCGGAGGAGGCGCGTCGACAGCGCGCCCAGCTGCGCACCAGCTACGGCAACAAGCTGTCCAACATGAATCTGGGTCGCTCCGCGACCGCTCACCCAAACAGCGGCAGAAGAACGCTGCCGGGAACGGCCTCGTTGCGACGCATTGCGTCCAGTTTTGCGCACGTGAGCGATGTGAATTGCGGCAGCTGTGCGGCGCTGCCGCACGAGGATACCGAGGAGGATGCGCGCGAGGAGCGCGCCGAGGTGCTGATAAGCAGCGAATCCTTCAAAACAGTTGGCACAGCAGCTGAAGCGGACACAGCTGGAAGTGACAATAATTATCTGTGCCGGGATGTGAGGCAGTCGCCCTGTTTCGAGTGCGGCGAATTCGCACGGCGAATTCGTTAACCGCGCTGCGACGGCTGCGGGAACAGCGGCGTCTGCTCGAGAAGTTCACGCGGGGATTTTGTGCAGCGGAAATAGATGCAACAATAACAACAACAACCGGAACAAGAAAATATTAAGAAAAAAAAACGTTGCCTGATTCACATTCACATTCATACATACATATATATATATATATTTTTGTACACACAAACATGCATATATATGGTATATGTATATTATATATATATATATATATATATATATATATATATATATATATATATATATGTTTGTATTTTAGTCGTATTTTCAAAATGCAGCTACAGCTCAAAACTCGCAATTTTTCTGCGTTTCATCCTCTTTCCTTTTTCCTCTTTCCTCATTCCTGGCAAGCTAATTGGTATCCCCGTCTCCTTCTAATAGCAACGGCATCGATCCCGTGGACATTCCGATTTATAATTGAGGCACTCGTCCATGCAATAGGTGTCAGCGCCCTCGCGTCCCTCCAGCTCCCCAATGGCCACGCACTCTTGACTGAAAAGAGATGGCAACATAACAATTAGAAAGAGATAGATAAAGAGAGAGAGAGAGAGAGAGAGAGAGAGAGAGAGAGAGAGATAGTTTGTACTTACGGACAGTGGCAGGCGGTCTCCGGGCAATTGGGCGGATAGCGCAGACAGTTGATCTCACACCAGTTGTCGATGCCGGGCAGCGATCGGAACGGCGGCGCCCCAATGCACTTTTGATCGCTGCAACGTTTACGAAAGAGAGAGAAAAACAAACGTAAACGTGGTCAACAAATGCAGTTTTTACAAAAAACAGAAATATAAACTAAAATAAAAAATGTATAAAAATCATTTTTTTATGAAAATGCAATTATATATATAACATATTTTATCATTACTTATTTATTATTTGATTATTTTATTATTTGATATTTTGATATATTTTACTTATTTGATAACTTGCAGTCCAGTTATTTATCATAATCTATAAAATTCTTTTAATTTATTTTTTTTTAAATTGTTGAATTTTTTGTGTATTTAGAAAAGCTGAATTTTTTTTAAATTGTTAAATTTTTGTATGTATATTTAGAAAAGTCAAAGTGTTTTTTGAAAAAAAAAATTGGCCTATAATATTTTCAACAACAACAACATGGAACTGCGACACGCCAGATTCATGAATTGTTTGAACGAGCGCCAACAAACAACGGGACAACAGACAGACCACAAAAAAACAATCGAAATTTTGTTGTAAAACATGTAATCCATTCATAAAATAAATATTATGAAAAGAAGAGAGAGAAAGAGCGAGCGGAGAGAAAGAGCGAGTGAGTAAGAGAGAGAGAGAGTAATAAAGATAGAGAGAGTGAGAGAGAGGGAGAGCAAAAGAAAGAGAGAGAGAGTGTGAGAGTTGAGAGAGAGAGAGTTGAGAGAGAGAGAGAGAGGGAGGGCAAAAGAGAGAGAGAGAGAGTGAGAGTAGAGAGAGAGAGAGTGTAAGAGAGAGAGAGAGAGAGGAAGAGAAAGTAAGACAAAGAAAGTAAATAAAGAAAGACAAAGAAAGTAAGTAAGATAGAGAGACAGATAAGCAAAGAGACAGTAAGAATAACCGTAAGAGAGAGAGAGAGAGAGAGAGATAGAGCAGATAGAGAGAGAAACAGAGAGAAAAAAATATGGGCAGGTGTAAAAGAGAGAGTGAGAGGCAGTGAAAGAGAGAGACAGTGAAAGAAAGAGTGAGAGAGACAAAGAGAGAATGGGAGAGAGAAAAACAGCGAGTGAGTGAGAGTCACTTATCTATAAAAAACATCTCTTTTCAAATATCACATTTAATAACACACACACAGATAGACACACACACTGATGACTTAAAAAGCCAAAAGGCTGCGGGCCTTACTTGTATTCTTGAGAATCGCAGAGAGGGGCACAAATTTCTTGCTGTTAATGTTACTTGTCTTAACATAAAGCCGCAAGCGAACAGACAACACTTTCTCAAATAGCTTCTGCACTGAATGCTAACAGCTTTTAATTTTATATATATATCATTATAGCATTTGAAGATATGGGATCGGATCTCTAGGAGTTGTAAATCAGAAACCTTTGCTTAAACTGTCATACAGTGCATATATTCGTTCCGACATGGGTGTCAGCTGAGCTCCGGTCAATAATATATTTTTCATCAAATAGTAGCAAGTTTTTCTTTCGGGCAGAGACAAGTTAATACGCACACCCACACACCCACACACACACTTAAACACACACTTGCAAATACATGCAATTTCAAGTGAAAACCGAAGCCAAGAAGGAAACAACCAAAATTTTTACTAAAAATCGCAACGTTTACGAAAACGAAAATCGGGTCAAAAGCAGAGAGAGAGAGAGAGAAAGAGAGAGACAGTGATAGTGTGGGAGATAGGGGTGAAAGAGGCGGGAAGGGGTGGGGTGCATTAAATAATGCATCGCGGACGCTTCAATCACTTGCGGCACGAGCGCGAAATCGATGGACTCCAACAGGTGCTGCAGGTGCCCGCCTCGGTCGGAGGCGCCCCAATCGGCAGCACGTTGAGCACCTTGCGCAAGACCACCTACCACAGAACGGAGCTCATGCAACGATCACCAATGGGTAAGTTGGTAAACATTAAAATAAAAATAGTACCTATATGTATATAAAGAATATATATTTTGGTTGCAAGCCCAAAAGTGGTTCGGTTCACGGTTCAAATCCAAATTAATACATTTCAGCTGGGTTTGTGAACCTGACATTTTGTTGTAAAGATATTTTGTTAAAAGCCTAAGTTTCTCACTTTAATAACAAATTTTTATTAAATTCACGCTAGTCGCAAAACCTCAAAGACTGATTAGCTAGCTAACTCAGACAGTTTTTAGTTCATCTTTAACCACACCCAACAAATTATGCAAATTTATTTTGGTCTTCCAAAATAATCATAGTAAAAGCATTTTTTGAAATTATTTTTTAAGCTGTTAATAAGCTGTGAACGAGTATTGCGCAGTCGGTTACACCTACCTTTAAGTTTTTTAATTGTTTTTAATAATTGTTATCGTATAACTTAGGTTGATTAAAGGTTTAGATTAGTGGCACGCGGTAAGTATGAGGTTCGAATCAGTCGGGGGGTCAATTTGTTGTTCTACTTTTTTAAACTTTTTCTGACTCGTTTTTGGGCTCGCAACCATGCAATAAAAAGGTCGGTACAGCCAGCTAAATTTAGTTTTCTCCTCTCTTCTCTCTCTCTCTCTCTCTCTCTCTGTCTCTGTCTCTCTCTCTCTCTGTCTCTGTCTCTCTCTAGCTTCCGCTGGCAACCGCTCGAAGCGTTTTGCCGACTCGAATCCGGCGAATCGGGCGCCGAAGTCCACTCCGGCGGATGGAACTGGAAAACGACGTGTTGTGGGCACACGCGGCATCTTTTTGCCGCGCGTGGCCAAGCTGGCGGTCGCGAATAACAACAACAACAACATCAGCAACATCAGCAACATCAGCAACATCACGAGCAACAACAACAACAACATGGGCAAATCTTTATTGACGCACAGCAAATCGCCCTTTAAGAACAAAGCTCTGATTGCGGCCCAGCAGCAACTGCCAGAGTTGCCACAACAACAGCAACTGAGCAGCAACAGCAGCAGCAGCAACAGCAACAGCAACAGCAGCAACAGCGAACTGCGCAAAATAAAATTGGCGCAGGCTTTTCGACTGCCGGACGGGCAGAACAAGAGCTTCGTTTACCTGTGCAAGCCGGTGAAGCAGGTGAGGGAGCTGCTGATGGTGCGTCCGCTGCGGCACAGCGACAACAACGACAACAACCAGCAGCAGCAGCAACAGCAACAGTTGCAGCCGGGCGAAACTGAGACGCCAGCCGTTGGTGTTGATGATGCCGATCGAGATCGGGATCGGGATGCGGAGGAGGATGCGGATACCGATAGCGATCTGTTGAGCAGTCCGGCGGCGGTGCCGTTGCCGGAGCCGGAATTGCCGGCGGACATGGAGCATGTGTGCCTGAATATACCGACGCTGCAGCGTGAAATAAAATTGCTGCAGCTGCTCGGCGAGAAATTGGAGGCGACGCTGCGCGCCAGCAACAACAACAACAACAACAACGACAATAGCAACAACAGCAACAACAACAACAACAGCCACAACAATAGCAACGATAGCCACAACAACCTGGTGGACAACAGCATCTTTTACACGCCCCGCTCCACGCTGACCCTCGATCCGCGATCCCACCACGATTCGCTGCTCATTCTCCACTCCGGCTGGCGTCGCGTGGAACACTGGGCCGTCGTCTGGCAGCTGGCGCGCATCGATTGCTATGCCCGTGGCTTTGGCTGTGCGCGGGAGTACCGCATCGAGACGAGGACGCTCACCGAGCTGAAGAGCGGCGATGAGTCGCAGTGGTTCTATATGCCGCTGGCCGCCGGCGGCGAGCTGCAGCGCACCTCGTTCCGCTTGCTGCGCGAGAATCCGAGTGTGCTGCTCCAGCAGCTGCGTCCGCTGACGCCCGCGCGTCCCTTCAATCTGCTCGAACAGGATCCGATGTTCTTCAATAGTTTGGTTGGGCATGGGGAGCCGCTGGAGCAGCTGCAGTTGCCCCGCGAATCCGGCGGCGGCGCCGTTCTCCAGCCGGCTTTCAGTTCTTTGCCGTACTCGCATCTCTCGGTGGGCGGACACACCGATCCCAACTGGTCCGGCGACGAGCTACAGCAGCAGCAACCGGACATCAAGGCAAGCGGCTCGGACAGCGGCCCGTTGCGTCCGCAGCGGACCAAGCCAAAGTCGCCGCGTCGCGGCCATCGACGTCCGGTGCCGCCGCTGAAGCTGCAGGCACGCGAACTGGAGCCGCGTCTGCAGGCGCAGCTGCTGAAAACCGTCCTGGTGGGCATTGTCCAGGTGGCCCTCTTTCTGGTGCTGACCATGGCCTTCACCTATCCGGATGTGCGCTGCTAAAGGCGAGTTTCGGAACCTGGTGGTGTGGGAGTGTGTGCTGGGACTGGGACCTTACGACGGTGTTATTTATTTTCTGGTTTGTAATTTGTTAAACTTGCGTTTGTTGCGTGCCTTGAAATGCCGATCGGCCCACGAAATGGGCTCGAGGTCAAAGGGCGAATGTTAATAAAATTGCATGTGTAACTGAAAGTGTCAAGAAACACCTTTTGAAGAATGCGTATCGATTTTAATCAATATCGATTTCGATTTATCGATTTATTTATATTAGGGATCAATACGGTGACATCGATACTGATATGCAAAATTTAAGTACAAGCCCGATATGTTATATAATATCGATATTTATTGTGATATATTAGCAAATATTTTCATATCTTAAATTACTTGCCCTCAATTTTATTTACGAAGAATTTAACTGATGTATATCGATCTTAATGGATCTCGCTCTACGGTTTTCTGATAGAGAAAATATTCAATAAACGCAATATTTTAACACTTTTCGAAGCTTTGCTCACATATTTCATTAATTTGAAACGGTTTAACCGTTTCGGGTAATTGAACAAAGAAAACTGTTTCAATACAATAATTATAGATTGTTAGCGCACTTAATTTTAGGTTTTTTTTACAGTCTCAAACGGTTAACCGTTTTAGTTTAAGCATCAATAAAATTTTATAAAACGATTTTGATATGTTCCGGTTTAAAGTTTATTTCAAGCTTTTATTTTATATACAGCTTTTAATATTATATATAAATTTGTGTGTATGTATGTGTGCGTGTGTATGTGTGTGTGTGTGTGTGTGTGTGCGTGTGCATCCAAAACCCGTATTTTTGCATCTTACATCTATAGTTTACAGTTGACCTTTACCCGTTTCGTGTAGACCTTGTGCTGCGCTGCTTTAGCTAGAAAAACTTTGTGTATCGGGTAAGCGGTTTTTATTTGTTTTATTTTAGCGGGTAAGCGTTTAAGCGGTTGGTGGTTTGCGTTTTGGTTTGCGCGCATGCCGCGTGGCATTGCTAAATGGAAATGCAAAGCAAAAGTTAGAAATGTATTTTTGTGTTTTTTTTTTTAAACGGTTAAGCAAGCGGAAACGGTTATGATAGCAGTTACAGAAGCCTTAGAAAAGCAGGAAGAGTAAGGAAAAATTGTAAAACCAAATTAAGTGTAAGAGAGGCTTAATAATTCCGAATCGGTTGTAAAATAGTAAAAAAGATTTAAAGCTACAATAATTCTGATTCTGTGTCAGGAAAATAGAGAAAGCCAAAATTCAACTGAATCGGTTTAATCGGCTAATAACAAATGTAATTAAAAACTTCGAAGAAGAAGCGAAGTAAACAAAATGTTGAATCGGCAATGAAGTGCTTAAATATATAAAATATAATTTTTATAAAAAACCAAGCGAATCGGTTAGTTCATGTAACTCCATATTCAATAGAAAGCGAAAAAAGGAAACAGCGAAAGTAAAGGAATCAAAAGAGAAGCAAAGTACTAAAAAAAGACAAGTAAGAATGTTGCAGTCGGGTGTAACCGACAGCGCAATACTCGTTCACAGTTTACTACTAAAACATGTAGCCTGACATTATTTATGCACATAAAAATGCAGAATCAATCTCTAGAATAAATCTTAACTAAATGATAAATTTTGAAAAAAAAATTTTTTTTAGTTTAATTAAGGATTTTGTGGCAAAAATAATTTATTTTAAAAAATTAATACACTTTGAATGTAGAATCAATTTATAGGACAAATCATGACAAAAATGCCATTAAACGTGAAAATCGGTTCACTTTTGACAAAGTTATGGGGTTTTATATGGCATCCGAGAATTTTACATGTAAAATTTTTTGTCAATTTGGCATGAATTTTGACCAAAAATGTTTAATGTTGTTTTTATGCTAATTGTGACAAATAAAATCGATTAAAACTATAAATTCGCAATTTTAAATTTAAAAAAAAAATTTTGTTCAAAAATTACAAGGGGGGAGTAGGTGATTTTTTGACCAAAAAATTAAAAAAAAAATTATTTTCGAAAATGAATATATTTTGAATGTAGAATCAATCTATAGGACAAATCATGGCAAAAATGCCATCAAACGTGAAAATCGGCCCACTTTTGACAAAGTTATGGGAGTTTGAAGTATGGGAGCTATGGATCTGAGTGCTTTACATGTAAACATTTTTGTCCATTTTGGCATGATTTTTGACCAAAAATTTGACACCCTCAAAATCACGTTTAATGTTGTTTTTAATGCTAATTATGATAAGTAAAATCGATTAAAAGTATAAATTCTCAATTTTAAATTTTGAAAAAAAAATTTTGTTCAAAAATTACAAGGGGGAAATAGGTGATTTTTTGACCAAAAAATTTATAAAAAAATTATTTTTGAAAATGAATATATTTTGAATGTCGAATCAATCTATAGACAAAATCATGACAAAAATGCCATCAAACGTGAAAATCGGTTCACTTTTGACAAAGTTATGGGAGTTTGAAGTATGGGAGCTATGGATCTGAGTGCTTTACATGTCAACATTTTTGTCCATTTTGGCATGATTTTTGACCAAAAATTTGACCCCCTCAAATTCACGTTTAATGTTGTTTTTTATGTTAATTGTGATAAATAAAATCAATTAAAACTATAATATCGGAATTTTAAATTTTGAAAAAAAATTTTTTTGAAAAATTACAAGGGTGGAGTAAGTGATTTTTGGACCAAAAAATTCAAAAAAAAAAAAATTTTTGAAAATGAATATATTTTGAATGTAGCATCAATCTATAGGACAAATCATGACAAAAATGCCATCAAACGTGAAAATCGGTTTATTCTTGACAAAGTTATGGGAGTTTGAAGTATGGGAGCTATGGATCTGAGTGCTTTACATGTCAAAATGTTCGTAAATTTTGGCATGATTTTTGACCAAAAATTTGACCACCTTAAAATCGGTTGTAATGTTGTTTTTTGTGCTAATTGTGACATATACAATTGATTAAAAACAAAAATTCGCAATTTTAAATTTTGAAAAAAAAAATTTTTTGAAAATGTGTAAGGGGGAAGTAGATGATTTTTTGACCAAAAAATTAAAAAAAAAAAATTATTTTCAAAAATTAATATATTTTGAATGTAGAATCAATCTATATGATAAATCATGACAAAAATGACATCGAACGTGAAAATCGCTTTAGTTTTGACAAAGTTGTGGGAGTTTGAAATATGGATGCGAGACGGATAGACGGAAAAAAAGACAGACATCGCGTACGCAATATACACTTTTCAGTTCGTGAACGAGTATAATGAGGTATGTAATTATTATAAGTTAAAATTATAAGGTGGTAGTTTATAAGTATTTTTTGAAATAAATCGTTTGATAAATCAAATTGGTTGAAAATTGCTACTGGTTACCGGTAAGAGCTTAGCGGCTTTAAATCGGGTATAAACCGGTTACTATTCATCAGTGATTAAGCGGTTATAAGTGAGCCGAGAACCGTATATCAATTGGATGCAAGCATATATCGCTGACTCTTAAAGGCAGTATATATATATATATATATATATATATATATATATATATAAGTATATGAGCCGGTAATAAATCGGTTATGAATCAAGTATATATCGGCTTGTAAGCGATGATAAACTGTTTTTAAAACGTTGAAAATAACCGATTATAATACGGTAGTAAATTAGTTGCTGGAACGGTTACGAATCGGTTATAAATTGGCTATAAGCCGAGAAACCATCGCTTCCGAATCGGTTTCAAATTGGTTATGCGGATAAGCATATGCCACGAATCGGATACAAATCACTTGTGAATCGGTTATGTAAATATTTAAAAGCAGTTATATTCTGGTAAAAATCAGCTGTAAGCTGGTTCGAAAACGTTCAACATAACCGGATGTAAATTGGTTGCTGGATCGGTTACGAACCGGTTATAATTGGCTATAAGCCGAGCATACCTCGCTTCCGAGTCGTCATCAAACCGGTTATGCGGTGAAGTATATGCCACGAATCGGTTATAAATCGCTTGTAAATCGATTGCGAATCGGTTTTTACAAATATTCGAAAACCCGAAGCCCAATACACTTACCGCACAATCAATGGGAAGACGTTGTTGTCGTCGGGCGCCCGATAGTCGCGATAGTAGAGCAAATAGGGGGATCTGTTGTTGACAAAAATGGGCGGAACACCGCCGCCCGTATTCGAAATGATGGCAATATCGGCGCAATTACGGAACGTTTCTGCGGGCGAATAAACCGAGGAGAATAAATTAAATGTGAGCCGGCAGACTTGTGGATTTGGAACTCACCCGCTTTGCCGCAGCCGACGGCTTCGGTGCCATTGGAGCAGGTGCCCCACATGTTGGCCGTGTAGTAGGTCCACTGCAGGACGCACTGGGTGCAGGTGACATACGCCGGCAGACGGACGCGATAGCGGAAGATGTCCTTCTTCTTGGTGTCGCGCGGTATCAGGAACCGATGCTCGCGACTGCCCGAAATGAACAGCGGATAACGGTCGAAGCACTCCTGCGTGGCCTCCTGCCGGGGATTGTTGTTGGGACACAGATACATCTCGAAGCGGCCGTAATGATTGGCGGTCAGCTCCACCTCGACGTCGATCTCCTGGCCGGCGGTGTAGTACCGCGATATGATGCCCTTCGCGTATTCGCCGCCCGCCTCGTGCGGACGCGGCGATTTCACGTGGTAGGCGTCGCCGCAGACGCCGCACCGGCCGCTGTTCTGCTCCCACTGGACGGCGTAGCCGCCGCAGAAGAGCTCGTTGTCGTTGTAGTTGACCGGATTCGGGTAGCCGAAGCGCCACATCGCATTCCGCGCCGGCGGATCCATCAGCCGGCCGTGGCCCAGCGCCAGCGGCAACAGCCTCAAAAATGCCTGCCACGAAAAAACGAACTCCCGGTTTAGTTTCATTCGCGTCTGTCCGGCGTGTCCACTTACCAAGCCAGCTAGCATTGTGCCCAGCATCAGCTGCCCAACGGGGCCCCTCGAGTGGCGGCGCATCTGCAAAAGGGCCAAAAGGGACACAGTTAACACGGACAGACAGCGCATAAATTTGAATGCATTTGCTGGCAGCAAACGGGTTTCCCATTTCCACCTTACAATGGGCAGAAACCAACAAAATATCAACAATAATCTAATATATATAATTATATATATATATATATATATTATTATTAAGTTCTATTTATATTTAATTCATTAATTATTATTAAGTTATATTTTTATTTCAATATTGTATTTAAGTTCTCTCTTCTATTCTTAATTAAAAAAATTTAAATGTATCTAAAAAAATAAGAAATCTTGGTTGAAATAAATTTCCAGCTCTATTAAGTATGAAAAAAGTGTCTTTTTGTTTTTGATTTTCTATTTAAAAGTTTTAATAAACATAAATATTTTTTTTTTTTAAATATTATATAAAAGTTCGAAAATCTCCAGTTGGTTTTTGCTGCTTAACAAAATTCCCAGTGGTATTAAGTATTAAAATATATTTTAGAAAATATTATAATAATTATGAAATTTGCTTAGAAGTTTAAAAAAATATCTATTCAAAAAAATTATTATAAATTTAATAATATCTCCAAGGCGTTTAAAATCTTACATAAACAAACTCTTGTTAACTTTCTTTGACGTAAAAGTTTTAAAAACAACTTAAACAACATTTTTTTTGAAATTTTTGAGTAAAAAAAATGTAATAAAATATTATTTGTATTTTTTTTTAAGCAAAAATGTTTAGTTTTCTTTTAAAACTTAGTTTTCAGTCTACTGTGCCAAAGTATTCCCATAACAGCTTGCAAGGACATCCACCTGATTTTTTATTAAACTTTGTAATTTTACGGCTTTTTTGTTGTTGATGGTTTTTTATTAATTCTTAGCTTTTGACATTTTTTGAGCCTGTCAGAGCGCAAAAAAACTGTCAAAGGCTGCGATCTGTTTATATTTGTATTTTAATTTAGTTTTTTTTTGCTGTTGCTGTTGCTGTGAACATTTTTATGGCCTCATCTAGTTTACGCCCTGGATACGCAGCTGGGCCCATTGGGTCTTCGGGCTTGGCCAGAACGGGTTTTCATTTTTCATAGCCGGCTCCCAGCATGGTTCCTGACACCCCAACGCGAGATCGGCTCGGATTGCGAAAAGTGCGCGTCTAAAAATATATATATTTACACATACATCGATGTATATGTATGTATGTGAGCCTCATTATAAGCTCAAGTGTTATTTATTTATGTATTATTATGATATTATGATATTATGCACAATACGCATATTGATTAATCTTGGCCATTGACTCGGCCAACGGAAGCAACAACAGCTAACATCTACATCGTATAATCAAACAAAAAAAAAGCCAAAAATATGATAAAAAGAAAAGCAGAAGAAATACAACCTAAAGAAATGAGAGAAAAAAATGCATAAATTTGCATAAAATCCCAAACAAAAAAAAACAATTCAGTTCACAGATGTCAAGTGCCAAGAAGCTAAGGATTACTAAAAAATATATATTTACTTTAGCTTGATAAAAACAATTATGAGCGCTGTAATCGGGTGTAACCAACAGCGCAATACCCGTTGCGAGTGTGCAAAAAAACATTTTTGGTTTTTTTTTTAATTAGTAATAATTTTAACTATATAAAAAGTATTAAGAAAATTAATTATATTATAGCTTATATTTTTATGTGTACAATTAATCTGAAAAAACAAATCAAGTCCAAAATGCCATCAAATGTAAAATGTTGTCAAACATAAAAAAAGGGCAGTTGCTGAAATTTTGAATACAAAATAATTTTTTAAATCTATTTGGGTAAAATTTGGAAAGACAAGTGTTTGAAGAATTTTAGACTTAAGCCAAGAATTTTTTAATTTAAAGAAAAATTGTATGTATATTTCAGAATCAATTGAAGCTAGTTTCCAGTTGAGAAAAAGTTGAACGCTCTTTTAAGAGCCATGCGATATTTGTTTTTTGTTTACTGGGTGCAAAGCAAAGACGAAAAAACCTATCGATCAAAGGCTATGTGGCAAATTAGAGGCTGGCAAAGTTGACTGCTTGATTTAACAGCCGCTTTTTGTGCTTGCATTAACTGTTGGCATGTAATTAGGCTTAAACACTTGAATTTTAATTGGTGACAGAAATCAATAAACAGCCAGACGACAAGGCTCCCTATAGTTGTATGTGTGTGTGTGTGAGGTAATTGAGCGTGTTGCATGCAACACGGGAGCCGCACAATGGGGCAGCTTCGCGCGGCAGTTGCCGGGCAAATTGAAAGCGCAGCCAAGTAAGCGATTAAGTGCCCCCAAAATTTATTGCCCTGCAGCAAAAAGGCAAGCGCAAAAATAAATTAAATGCAATTCAAGGCGAACTACAAATGCTCTAAATTGTCTTAAAAATGTTAGAAGAACCAGAACTAAAAATAAATATAAAATATGTACCTCAGAGATTCAAAAAACTTTGTATACAAAGATAAAAAAACCTTTTCAAACTAATTTAAATATTTCTTAAATTAAATGTGATTCATGTTGCACAAATTAGATGCAAATTTTTTGACATAACTGCGAAATGTTCACAAGAATTTTTGCATTTTAAATAATCGTAAAATCGTTGCAATAAAAGTTGAACGTTTTTCAGATTAACTGCCTAAATTCACACCAATAAAAAACAGCTTTGAGATATTTAAAAATTGATAAAATTATAAAATTTCCTAACCAAATTTCATATATTTAAGTCGGACTATTTACTTTATTTGCTATAACTCATAAAATTTTGTAAATGTTAAAAATTCTATTTAATTTTATATACAAAGTTTTTATTACTACCAGAAAATTACAGGGTATGCGAGCGTCGTGCTGGACATTGCATATCCTTGCTAACCCCCACAGCGACAACGTTTAAAATAATTGTCCGGCAAATTAAAATGCACGAAATATTTTTTATTTTGCGTCGAATGCCGAAAAATTGAAAATCATTGCAGAAATTAAGTTGTAAATTAAGCAAATTGGCCAAAAGGAGGCTCCCCAAGCGCCAAGTACAGTGGCAGTTTTTTTTTATTATTGTTGTTGCTGTTTTTTTTTGCATTGGCATGCGAAACTTATTTGTTGTTGTTGTTTACTTTGCCTCATGTTTTTTTTTTGGTGTTGTGCAATTGACAGGTCCCGATTTATATGTTGGCCCAAAAAAATATACATATAAATTTGTTGCGTGCCTTTTTTTTGTGTCTTGTTGCGCAACCGTTGAAAAGACATAAAAGGGACACGAAGTTGTAAAATTGGTATTTAAGTTAAATTGATGCATGCATAAAATATATAATACGTACTTTATAGATTTCCACAGGCATTTTAGATATTATAGTGCAAAGTTATTAAAACAAATTATAAAATAAAAAAAATATATTTTTTACAATCTGAATAAAAAATAAACCCATATTAAGAATTGATAATTTTATAATAAAAATTATATGTCATTACAAATTTAAAAAAATAAACTAGCTTTGAGTTTATAAAACAACATAAAAATTAAAATAAATTTAATGTCTTAAAGACTTGATGATTTTATAATAATAATAATATGTCAATAAAAATTTAAAAAAATAAACTATCTTTGAGTTAATTAAATAATATTAAAAATTAAATTTAATTTAAGCCCTGCCTGCCTTATCTAACAAAATTAATAACTAACTTGATATTTATTATACCCCATAAATTCATAAATATTTTTGATGTTTAAGAAATTCTTATTGCTTTTGTTGTTTAATATCTTATTTTATTACATTTATGTTGGCGCTAAACAATGTCGCTTACAAACATAGACAAAAAAATATTTATAACCCTAACGAAAAAAAAAAACAATTCAATGCGACAGAAAGACAGACTGAAAAAAAGACTGGGCCCATAAATAATTATATTTATTGCCGATACGCATAATAAAAGCTTAAATACAATTTTTTTTTTTGAGCAAGTCACGATTTTTGGTTGACAAATTGTTGGACAAAATTTTCGGGAAATAGTTTATTTATTAATTCGAGGTCGATTTACAAATTGAAATTTGGTTTAAAAAAAAAAAATAGGTATCAGCTTATATATTTTGTTCTTTTTTTCTGTTGTTCTCGAGTTTGTTCTTTGTTTCGCATTATTTATCAATTTCTTTTTGGCACGGGCGAATTAATTACGCGGCAAATTAAGCGGCTCACTAATTGGGTTCGGTTTCGTTTTGGATTTTGGGGATTGGTTTTCTGGCTAGGTCAACATCAAAAGTTGGCTAAAAAGAGAAAGACACCCACAAGAATTTGGCACAAATCAACAAAAAGAGTAGTAGAAATTGTAAAAAAAATAAGAAGAAATTATCAAAACAAAACGAACAACAAGATAAACAAAATTCTTGCTCTTCTATTAGTCCGATTTGATACCAATTCAATTTGCATTTTGTATTCTCAGCCATGACCAAAATATACATAATTTTTTATATTGGTCCATTGAGCCCTATTAACGGGCCGCCAGTCTGTCGATAAAGCGACTAATGGACTTGGCGAGCTCATTAATAAATCGCCAATAAATAAGTCAGCCAAATGTAAATGTCCATCAAATTTGGACAGCATCCAGCGCCGAATCAAATTCTTTTGTTCAGTGAATAGAGCTCCAAAAATTAAATACTGTAATTCATCATATGAATAAATACATAATATGTATATAAATGTATATAATCCAGTATAGCTAATAGTTAAAGTTAATTTGTTTGCTTAAGATAATGCCAGCGGCAAGTTAAGTTGTGAACTCTTTCGTAGACTATCTAATCGATAAACAATCGATTAGTAATTTTAAAATCGATACATATTAAGTAAAATAAAAACAAATCAGAATAGCTTTTTAAACGATAAATACCTTAGACAATTAAAATCGATAACTACTTAAATGATAACTTTATCGATAACCATTTAGATTTTAAAACTAAAAATAAATACAATAAATACATATATATGTATCTAAAAAGGCAATACATTACAAAAATTTTGATCTTTCGATAATTAATTTTATTAAATTTTCTTCGATAATTTTGCGATTGTTAATTAAACTATCGATGACATAAAGGTCAATATAAATTCAATATCAATATAAATTGAACGATCCAAAATTTGCTAGAATTTTCATCATGGATAAACGTTCAATTGGTTTTATTTTGAATTTGAATTAGATGTAGAATTAGAATTAGAAATATTCAAACCCCTATTGCGACTATTAGGGAAAATAAGTACTAAATTTGTGAGTTGTGTTTTAAATTTAATTTCGTCTCCCTTTCGGTGTTGTCTTTTACAAAAACGTGCAAAATTTGTTTATCATTTGAATTTGGCAGTTCGAGTGAATTCGAATTGTGCCCAAATTGTTTGTTGGCTATTGTGGGTAGACATATATGTGTATATATGTATATATAGTATATATCTGTGATGCGGATCACGTAGAACACACGACTACATGGTATGGCATATCCATCAAACATGCGTAAATTTTATAATGAAATCGAACGGTCATCCAAATGCCGCTGACATCGATTGTCAAACGATCGATCGTTGGATCGATCGATCGATCTAAAAAAAAAAACTAACACTCCCCCATCCACTTAAACTATATATAAATGTCGCTTTATATCAAGGCAACAACAAAAAAATGTGTCATTGTGTCAATTGGTTTTTTTTTCTTTAAGCCAAGAAATAAATAAAAAAACCGCAAATAAATAAAAGTTTTAAACAATTGCCAATTAGAACAAAAAATAAAATAGAGAGATTTTTTATATACACGTAAAAAGTTGCTCCATTTATAACTAAAATTGAATGCTTTGTCTTAAAACTGAAATTAAAAGCTACAAAAAAAAGGAAAGAAGAAGCAAACGCTTGACAGGCGTGGGAACAAGCGTGCCAAAGTCTGGTACAACAAGTTTCAGCTGTTGTTGTTGTTGTTGTTGACCACAATTGATGACCCTTGCTTAACTGGGCCTGAACTTGTGTGCATCCTTTGGTATTTAAAAGTAATATACATATATATAAGTAAAAAAGCCGCTTTTAAATAAGATGCAGAGAGCCGATAACTGGACACTGCGATGCGGCTTACGAGCGTGTTGCCAACAATTCAAGGTCAAGCGATTGTGGCCAACAGCCAGAGCCATAACTTTGGACCAAACTACAAATCGTTGGCATAAACGATTAACTGCGCCCAAAATCAGCTGTGCCAAGTTATATTTAGATTAATATAAAAAGTAATTCCTTTATATAATTGTATATGTCATATATAATTAAATATTAAATTAAATACATTTATTTAATTCAATAAAAATAAAAATGTAATTTTATTTATTTAAATGGCAAAATTTGGTGCAGCTAAAGTTTATTCTTAATGCTTATTTATATTATATATTATTATATAATTTTATTTTCGAGAAATTAAATTTTTGTATTATTGTAATTTTATTTTTTAATTTTAACTAAAAAACAGGAAAAAGTATTTTGAAATTATATTATTTATTAGAATTACTTCTACTTCATTTTCAATTATCAGAAATATTTTTCATAAGACTAAAAAGTCAGCTACTATAAAATTAAATTAAAACTAACACTTTTAAACTGTAAATAATTTTTTTGTTTTAATTGTTCTAATGAATAATTAAAAGCCAACCGAACAACGTTTAAATAAAACTTTTGATAGAAAGTAAAATGAATATTAAAAATCAATTTTTCTTGCGCAATGTCGATGACTGAACATTTCCCGAATAGGCCAACAAAATAAAAATAAAAAAACATATAAAAAAAAATTACTTTTGCTTTCTTTTCAAAAATGTTCGACCCTAAATGGGGGAGTTTCGTGCCCGTCCGCCCCCCTAAAAAACAATGGATGGGCGGAACGTGATGCACATAAATTGTTTTGTATTGTATTGTTTTTTTGTTTTTTGATTTTAGTTAATGCGATTATCGAGCTACCAACTCGACTTCTGGCTAAATGGCTTGAGTCAGAGCCAAGTTAACAACAACAACAAAAAAAGAAAGAAAAACAAATTTTGTTTAATTACAATTGAGAGCTCATTGAAATGCACAAATCGCGGTGAGCTGTGGCTGTGGCCACCATAAAAATCCACTGGCCCGGCCCCAAACTTGACATTTTTCTCTCTTTTTTCCCCACATTTATTTATTTTTGTTTCTTTTCTTTTTTTTGATTACTCGTAAACCCAAAAGAAGCGACTTTGCTAAGCGCTAAACTCTCGAAAAGTTGTGTGTAGCGGGATTCTATGTACTGCACATTGTCATTGCACACACACACACACACACACACACACACACACACACACACACATCCATATTGTCTTTACAACCCAACCGACACGATTCGGTTTCGAACCTCTTTAGTATGCCAGTCGGGTGTTTTCCCGAACTGCGTTGACTTTGAACGCTTTTGAAGAAGAAGGTTTCGATATTATTGACCAGAGTTGAATAATCGCACCAAGTATCAGCTGTGTGTATCATGATGCATAGCTGGAATTTTCGGGGGCTATTTTTTTTTTATAACACTAGGTGTCGGCAATTGGAGCAAATTGGTTGCCCCAAGGAAATTAAACCATTAAATTTAAGTTAAATTTAAATTATGATTTATATGATAATATATACAATATTTTTATATTATATATTATTAATATATAGAATTATATATTATATTATATTTATTTATTATATTTATTATATTTCTTTGCAAAACAGATCCTTAGGTCTTTGTCTAACCTAACTTAACCTTTTTCAACTTCACTTTATTTAAACCTAACTCTTTTCACCTTGCTTAAGCCTAACGTAACTTTAAGTAAACCCTTGCTCATTTTAGAAAATTTTAAAAGATTTATAAAAATAATTAATTAGAATTTGCAACAATCTTTTTTTTTAATATTTAAAGTTTAACAAACATATTATTTAGTGATTTTTTAATAAAATATAAAATGTTTTTTATTAAACTGTATAATTTTTACCGGAAAATTGAAGGGCATTTTTTAAAGTATATTATTTTGCAAATAGTCAAAAATTAAAAAAACCTAAATTATAATTTTGATTTAAGACATAAAATTGAGTAGTCTAAATGTTGACATAAATTTCTGCTTAATTTTGTAATATCAAATTTAGAAAAAAATTTTATTGAAAAATATTGAATTATTCAAATGTTTAAAAAATTATATATGATAGCAATAAAAAAAAGTCAAACAAATAATTAATATTAAAAATTAACAAGCTTAAAATACATGTTTGTAATTTAATAAAAAAAAAATAATGTTACAAAACACAACTAAATAAAACTAAATTAAAATTCAAAACTTAAGCCATTTTCATTTTGGTTACTTTTAATTTCCAGAGTAAACAGTGCATTTTATTTTGTTCAGTTAAAGAAATATTTACGCTTTTTGCCATAAATGCAAAAAAAAAAACCGCAACTGCACAAGAAACAAAACAAAACAGAATAAAAATAATGTAAAAATATTTTCTGCACATTTACACTTTATGCATTTTTATTTTTTGTTGTTTTTGATGTGATCAAAATTTAAAAATAAAACTTTTCAAGGTCTTGCAGCACGCACACGCAATAAAAAGTAAAGTATTTAAAAAATTTTCACTCGTTCAAAAATTACAAAAAAAAAAAAACATTTTAAAAAATTACCTGAACAGCAGCGAATTTAAGCACAGTTATTTATCAATTAATTTTACACTTTAAATCACTTGGAATTACAAAAACAAAAAAGAAATAAAATGTAAGCGACACTGGAAAACACACGCACTTGTAATGGAATTCTCACGCGCTGCACGTAGAATACGTTGCTATGGACTAGACTGGAACTGGAACTGGATGTGGAAGTGGAGGCTGCGTATTGCAAATTCGAAATTCGAAATTCGAATTGGAGTTGGAATTGATATTGATATTGGAGAGTGTGTTTAGTTGGCGCGTGCTTTGCGTTTGCGCAGCCAAAGTGTTCTGAGTTCGTTTGTCGATTTGCACTCGAATTTCAACAGCTTCAACAACGGCGATAACAAAAGCAACAACAATAACAACAGCAACGACAACGGCAGGGCAAGGTAAATACGCTTCCGAGTCCCGTCTTATTTTTAATATCGAATACGTCGTCGTTTTCAACGCTCGTCGCTGCGACTGAATCGATTGCCGCTCTGCCGCTGTCGCTGCTTCTGTTCGCTTCACGGGCTACGCATGCCCAGTGCGTCGGTGCGTCGCTGCCAGCGTCACTGCTAGCGTTAACGTTTCGTTGTTGTCGCCTTCGGTATTGGAGATGCGCGTAACTGTGATTTTAATTTTACGGTGGCTGCCAATTGTAATCGTACTCGTACGCGTATTGTGCATATCAAAAGATAGGGAAAGCTTTTATTACGATCGCTTTTGTATAAATATCGTTTGGTGTTTGTTTTTGTGCTCGTCTAAAAATGTTGATTGCTATAAATAAATATAACTAAATATAAATAGGAATATGTCTTTAAAATATTGGGTGAGTACAAATTCAAACTTATATGTATTTTATATGAAAATAGTATTTGAAGTGAAAAATATCTTTCTTATAAGAATTTTGTCTCTTATATAAATTTGTATAATTCGAAATATAGTTTCGCAGATCTTCAAACTCACATAATATGATTTTAATCCAAATTTTTACAAACTGTGACTCGTAAATCGTTACAAGTAACTGGTAACTGTTAACTTGCTCATCTCTAAATAGTTGCGTATGCAAAGGAATCTACGCTTAGTTGTTGTTGTTATTGTTGTTGTTTCGCAGTCGTCTCGTGCGCTTTGTGCATTCTTCGCATTTGCACTTGGCGCAAAGCGTGTTTTAAAGGGACTAGACGAGAGGAGGGGATGGGGAAGGGGGAAGGGGCGTTGGCACGTTCATGTGTGGGTTGTGTGTGTGTGTGTGTGTGAAGATTGCACTGAGTCAGTGTTTGGAATTGGGTCTGGGCTTGGACCCGGGTCTGGGCCTAGGTCTGGTGTCTGCGGTCTGGGCTCTTCGAGTGTGGCTAATTGTCAGGCCGTCGACTGATTAATCATCCGACAAGTGGAGGCCACTTACATGCTCGGCATGCCAAAAGGGCCACAGTTTCACCAACAGCCTTGGCCAAGTATTTCCGCCAATGGATTTCGAGACTTTAAGCCACAGAACGAAAGAGAGCCAGAGATAGAAGAGGACAGCAGTAGCGTCCTCAAAGGGGAGACTGCAAATTGAAAGCGATTTAATTATTATGAATTTTAATTTTGATTTATATATAAAAAAGAGTAAAAATAATGGGAATAAATGGGGTTTGTGGCAAATGGGAATCAAATGTGCTTTAAGAAAGTGATCAAAAAAATAAAATTTACAATTTATTAAAAGAATATATATCATAGGGTAAAAAATAACTTAAAAAAAATTAAAACAATTTTTGTAATAAGGTATATATAGTAAAAAAAACTGTTAAGAAGAAATATGAGGATAAAGGTTTTAAGAGACAAATCGATAAAGATCGATAAAGATAAATTTCTTATAGAAGTCGATAAGGATCGAGTATTTAAAAAAAAAATTACATTCTAAATGTAACTAAACAGGTAAAAAATTATTTAGTACATAAATGTAAATAGCTCTTTATCTAAATTTGAAATGAATTCCAGAAAATATCTGGTTAACACATGGTAAGCTGGTAAAGAAATGTTTTAAAATTATGTTAATGTGAATTTTTAAATAATTATTCTTTTATTTATTAGAATCAGCGTTATATTGAATAATGGTGGTTAATTAGGAAAGTTAAATTGCGAAATTTGAAAAATAATTTAGTAATTATTTAGAAAAATTTAATATATGTAAAAAGCCATATTAAAATTTAAAAATTCTTTATATATAGTATATTGATTCGGAAGCTGTAATCAAATAGAATTTTAATAAATAAGAACTTAAAAAATTTAATTTATATTCATTAAAAACTGTAACCAATTTTTTGAATTTACATTTTATGGTTCATTATACAAAAGAAATGTCCCCCTCTTAAGTCTAAGCCACTGTTGTTGTTATATTATTTATGTCGCATTTTGTTTAAGCAGATTTTGATTTATGTCGTCCACTTTGAGTGCTGAATATGAAATCAATAGATCGATTTGTGGGCCGCTTTTGCAAATTGAAATCGTGACTTGAAGCTTTAGATAAGGGGCCGGCCAAAATGTAAAGGTAATTGATACAGAACCAGAAACAGAACCAGAACAGAAATAGAAACAGTTTCAACGGGTTCAACGAACTCGACGCACTTTTCAAAATGCCCGCTTTTGTTTATAACAGTATAACAGTTGCTGCTGCAATAAATGGGCAGCACTGAAAAGCAGCTGATGCCAAATTTGCGCAGGACATTCATTTAACAGGCAGAGAGAGAGAGAGAGTGAGTGAGAGAAATTCTGTTGGCAAGCGAAAGAGAGTTTTTAAATTGAGCGTTTGAATATTTGTATTTATAGTTTTTTGTTGTAATTCTCGCTTTTTCTGTGGTTGCCGCATTTATTGGCCGATGACTAACGCCAGTGGCTCCTCCGGCTCCGGCCGAGTTTGCGGCAAAAGTCGGCACGGCAATTTCTCCCCAGTTCAAGGATATGCTATTTCCCGAAAAAGGCGTGTTTTCGATCATTAAGAAAAAGCGAAAGTCGCTGCACAGAGATTTTTCCAGCGATTTTCGCACGACAATTTTTCCCTAGCATGAGATTTTTTTGTTTTGGTTTTTTCTCTTTTTTTTTGCGTCAAAGGAATCGAACATGTAATTAGCGCCAGCTAATGGCACACTTGACTTAACACACACACACACACACACACACATGCACACACACACACACAGGCACACACATGTGCTTGGCTGCATTGGCGCACTTGAGCGCCAAGCACATTACGCATACGCCCCGTTGGACCGCAAAGTGCAAAAAAAAAAAGAAAATTACAAAAAAATGGTTAGAAAAACAACAACAAGAACAAACTTAGGCTTAGGCATTAGATAAAGGCGCTTAACAGGGTGACACAGGGCCGCCTCATTCACTGGCAATTTACACGCTTTTTTTGCAAGTAATTTAATTTCAAATATGCGAGGCGCACTTTTTTTCTCTCTCTGTGTGGGCGTGTCAGCTGAAATAGCCGCCTTAGACTGTCTAATGTTAATGTCGCGCATAGAAAGGAGGGAGGGTGTGTGTGTGTGGGTGTGTGTGTGGGTGTGTGTGGTTTTTGTAAGTGTCATTAACACGGCAAAGCGACCGCAAAAAAGCGCAAAAGCATCTCCAACTAAATAATACGCATACATATGCATAACTCATGCTTTAAATGAGTGTGTGTGTGTTTGGGTGTGTGTGGCAAGCTAAGCACCAACAAACACAACAGCAACAAAAAACTAACAACTTGGCCAAACAAAAGCAACAACAAAATAAGTTTAAGTGCTCTTGGCGAGAGTGCACGACTAAAGTATACCCTACATATAGCTTAAAACTTGAACAAATTTATTTAAATTTTTTTAATACAAAATATTTACATAACAATTTAAATTTTGTTCTTAATTTCAAGGAATTTCAAAGTTAAAATAAATTTTGAAATACTTATTGCTTGATTTAAGTAATTGATTTTTTTGAGTGTATTTTTCGAGACACACACAATATGCTGCTTCTTTTATCTTAGCCATAAAAATGATTGGTATGGTATATATGTATATATTTAAGCACAAACCAAAACCAAGTCGTAATTCTTTTTTTTTTAGAAATGTTCAATATTTTAAAGGGTATGTAAAATTCACGCAAACCCATTCAATCTTGCATATCGTAAGCTGGGCAATCAATGGTGGGTTCGTATGCCTATTTACACAAGCTGATTATACCCATTTTTATGCATTTTTAATGATAACAGGGTATCAAAATGTTGGCTAAAATAAAATTGTCATATAAACTAAGGCAAAAAAAGCTAAGAGCCAAAAACACAACACACAAATGAGTGTGTGTGTGACAGAGAGGGTGTGTGTGTGTTTGTGCGGGTGTGTGCGGCAGCTGAAGAGATGATACAGATTGCAAGGCATTTAGTTATGCAAAAGTGCTTCGTCCTGCGTCCTCGTGTCCTCTCGACTGCCCTCAGCCAAATGCTGCTTAAATAGGACACACACACCCACACACACACACCCGCACACACTCACAACCATGCAGCCGCAGGGTGCTGACATTTATGACTATGATAAGGCATTTTTTTTTTATTTTATTTTGAAATTATCGTCATCAAAATATGATGTATCATAGGCAAAATAACAAAATAAAATATATATAAAGGATATATAAAGGAAAGCGCGAATTTGGCAAGTGAAAATTGCACTTAAAAATTGCGCAATTTCCTCTTTTTTTGTGCACATTAATTATCATCAATGTCTAAAGGTTATTTGAAAGATTTAAAAAAGTTGTATCAATATAAATTTATAATTTTCTTATTTTATCAATTTTCCTTACATTTTTATATAAAACCTAAAAACATAAAACACTTAAACAAAAAATCAATAAACCAAAAATTAATTTGTGCCTAATTTAATTCACGTCTATGTCAAATAACTAACTTTTCTTCATTTTAACATAATTTAAACCACAGTTTGCTTATAATTTTATTAGTTATTAAAAGTTTAAAAAAATTACTTTAATTTTCGTTTATTTTATTTAAGCTGCGAAATAGGCAACTTCTTACAAAAATAAATATAGTGTTTGGTTTCCATTGAGGTTAAACTTTTTTTCCCAGCAATTGCTTAAAATATTTTTTAAATATATTTAATAGTATATTTTTTATAATTTATTGCTGTGCTTTGCAAATGCGTTTATAATATTAAATCAACATTATTATCACTTAGATTGGAAGAATCTTAAATTTGTATTTTTCTTACTTTATAATAATTTTTAGCTCAAAGGCCCTTTTTGAACTCTAAGAAATTCAGGTTCGTAAAACTCGCCAACGTCAAGCACATAAAAAACTTCACAGGGCGTCCCATTATTATATTCCCAATTTTTTTTCACCCAATATGACAAATTTAGTAGGCAAAAAAAAAAAAAATAGATATATAAAAAACAAATGACATGCAAATGAATGTATTACATTTTTTAATGTGACAATCGTTTGTTCATTTATGTGAAACGATAAAAACGGCAAAATGGCAAATCGCCTGAGATGATCTATCGAAGATCAGAGCCTCAACTGGCACTAATACGCATACCAAAAAATAAAAAACTCTATTAAATAATACAACAACAAATTATATTACTTTCCATCATAAAAAACAAAAACAAAACAAAAGGCGCAGAAAGGCGCATAAAAGTGTCATAAGCTCTATGATTTAGCTAGGCCGAGCCGCAGAACCAGATCAAAATCAAATTTAATAGATTCAACCATTTAAAAATGCTCGTAAAAACAACAAAATCATTTAATCAAAAATTCTAAAATTTCACGTTTCTTTTGTATTTTATTTAAATATATTTTTTTTATGTTTTTAATGCATAATTATTTGTTGGTGGCACAAAAAGCCGATGATTGTTTATTGAATGGAAAATGTTGATTTTGATTTTCATTGTTGATTGTTAATTTGGCAGCTGCCATTGACAAATGCCGCCCCCTCCACCTCCACCTCCACCTCCAACCTCCCCCCTCTAACCTGGCTGAAATGCTGGCATTCCAATTGCAATTATTGTAGATCATTGTTTTTGGGCTCATTCCGGATCGATAATTGCTGGCATGTCATATATCAGCTAATTGATTAATCGCCTTTCTCTACCCCGTAAATGTGCAGCGGCAGAGAACGGGCATAATCACAATGTTCCTGATTTTGTAACAGATTGAAGAAACTGTTTTGTTGTTGTCTGGAAATACGATCTTGAAATGGGATACTTTTTAACATTTTATATTTACTCATTTATAAGTATTTTTATTTATTATATATGTTTCATTGTAAAATCAATTTTTGTTGATTATTTATTAATTAGCAAATATTTTAATTCCTTACAATGGCATTTCTGTCGCTGAATACTGAAATCTACCTATTAAATATATGTTTTAAAAGAAAGCTTAATTTTAAATAAATTATTATTGTTTTCTAATTTTGCAATTTTTGCAATTTTTAAATTTAAATTGTTTTCATATAATATTTTTATATTTAATCAATTCCTTTTATTTACCAAACAAAGTGTTGAACTTTATATAATATTAATAATGCTAGGGTGTTAGCTAGTCGACTACGTGTAACTGTGTAATTCATACCTGTGTTCAGCTTATGTTCAACTTGCTGCTTAGCTACCTGTAAAGACTTTATCTGCCCTGTCCCCCTCTCTACCAAATATTATTATTGTAGGTATCATTGTCACAATTTCATATCTTTTTTTTAACTTATTATTTTTGGCTTTTTTTCAATAGCTTTTGTGATATTGTTTTTGTTGTTGGTGCTGCTGTATTTTGCGCATTGTTTTGATTAGCTGCTGTTGAAGCGCATTCAACTTTCGTTTTGATATATAGAATAGATGATATATGGGATGAATATGTATTTGATTTCTTATAAATCATTTTTGTGTTGTGTTTTCTTTTGGAAACACCTGTAGGTTAGTTCAACGTCGGAACGTTTGATTGAGTGGAATACTATTGAACAGGATTCGTTTTGGATGAGCTAATCGAAACAGACACAAACATACAATTTATATTTATATAAATATATATATATATATATATATACTTGCTACTATACCTGCCAAAATTGCCCAGTCATTTTTGGGTATATTTGTATTTATTGCTGATAGTCATAATTTTGATTGCAATTAGCCAAATTGTTTTGTGTTGTAGGATTCGCGATGATAGACAGAGCCAGAATTGAATTTCAATAAGTTTTTTAATTACATATTTTTTGTATTAATTTAATTACATATGTATATAAGGCTTATATATAAATAAATAAATAATGCTTTGGTCACACTACCTTATATAATTCTAAATGCACAAAAAAAGGATTTTTTTTTGCCGATTATTCAAAAAATGTGAATGAACTTTGCGTTTGTTTTGAAATCCAAAAATGATTATTATTTAATTGATTTAATGATGGGTTCGTTTTTTGCGACATTCGACACGGAATTGTTTTGACATTTATCAGCTTGCGGGGTCACAGCATTAGCGAAAATAACAAAAGCAACAATTTACTAATGAGTAAATAGCTAAATAAATTAATTCCCAGTTTGGACGGACAAAAGTTTGGTGTGGAACAACGCAGGTAAGGTGAATCCTTGTCTAAAAATAAACTATTTTTTTTCAAGGAAAAACTTGTTTTACAGCTATTCTGAATTAATTCAACTATAATTTTTGGTCAGCTAAATTTTCATTTTATATTTCAAATTAATATATTTATTTAATTAACTTAGCTATGTTAGCGAAGACATCAGCCAACTCTCCGCTCTTAAACTTAGCTTGGACACTGTTGAAAGCCGATAGTTAAGACATAAACCTGCGCTCAAAAGCTGCTATAAAAAAGTAAAGCTTTACAAGAGCTTAACAAAATTAAAGTTTGCTTGCTATCGACAGATGGCGCCACGTAAATCAATTCAATTTCACGATTATATAGTTTTTGATACGGGCACAGATAACTATTATATATAAATGACATTACTTGTTGAACACAAGCAACAATTTGAACTCAAAAATTCAAACAAAAATTAAAAATAATTGTTGGGAATCTTTTTAATTCTAGAAAAAAACTTTATTTTCAGAACATTTTTCTGAATTCAAAAATTTCTTAATACAACTTTTTTGAGCAAAGTTGAAGTTGATTAGGTTTTACTTATTTCTCTGAGGGTAGACATTATATGCTATATATAAAAACATGATATGTGTATATTTCCCACTCTAAAATTTTCCAATATGATATTCAATATATTTTGAATAAAATTTTGATTTAATATATTCCTAAACAAATTTAACATACTTTCGTCCAAATTTGTATTTCTTACAAGAAATTTCTGAAACCCCTGAAATTGTAATACGTCAAGCTCTTGGCCACAAATCAAATTGGTTAAATGCACATCAAATGATAATGTGAAAATGTTCGGTTGCCAAAATAATTGTTTGTGTTTTTCTTTTTCGCATTTGTCGCATTTTCGTTTACTTATGTTTTCTTTTTCTTTTTTTTTACCGAAAGTTGAGATTGGATGGCAGGATAGCAGGCTGTCAGGATAATAGCATCAGCATCAGCAGCAGCAGCAACAGCAGCAGCAGCAGCAGCAGCAGCATCTACTACATCGATACTGGCCTTGCTGCATTGATTTCCATGCGAAAGGAAATTCGATAGCCGGTAACGTAGGTGACAGCCCCATAGGAAAATACGGCAAACCGACCAGCTCCGAGCTAGATGTGATCCCCTGTCCTGATGTCCGTCCCTCTGTCTTGGTGTCCTTCTGTGGTTCTGTCGCTGCCGCTGTCCTTCTGCTGTCTTCTAGATGCTGTTTTTCTCTATTTTTATTCCCTGTGCGCTGTCGAAATATCACAACAAATGGGCTATGCTCGTTTTTAACGGTGTTTGTAACAGTTATTGATTTTGTATATTTGTAAATAATATCGATTTAAAGGTGAATTCCTTCTGAGACTATTTGAGCTTGAGTCATTCGACATTCGCAATTATATATTTATTTATAGTTTAATTTCGACGAATATCTTTAAATATCGATTTCTGAGTGGATTTTTGGATATTAAAATGGAAATTTGTCACGCCGAGTTTATTATTTCAGATTGTCTCTAGCTAAATGTTAAATAAAATCGATATATATCGCTTTCTAAACCATCAATTTTTTTATTCAACATTGAAGATTAGCGAATGCACCTTCGCAGATGTTAACAGTTTTTTTTTTAAATCGATAAATATCGATAAATATCGATTTATCGAGAATCTCTGAATCGAATATTTGAAATCGATTTATCGATTTGTTATCGATTTCAAAGATGTGATTTACAGATTCTCGAGTTTATTTCCACTATTTGCATACGTTTTTTTGCTTTCCCCTCAAAATCGTTAAACATGCAAGAATAATTACTTAACATGGTATCTCTTAGGCTAGCATACTTTCGCATTTTTCGTCATACCAGCTCTTTTTTGGCCGTAGACGACGCCAATTGAATTATGCGGCTGGCAAACAAGCGAAGTATGTCTCCATGCCTCCATCCATCCAACTCCGCACCCCTATCCCCTATAGATATCCCTACCCCAAACCCCGACACGTAGTTGAGAACCCAGCTTAGCCGCACTTCCGCAACGTCTGTTCAAATAAGTTTCTTTACTCGTCTGGAATGGTCTGCTTTGGTTCGGTTCGGGGTAGAATCTGGTTAGGGGACCCTGGGTAGGGGCCTCAACCAGAGGTCTAGTTTGCTGCGGTTTCTGTTTCTCTTTCAGCTGCTGTGCGAGGGCTCCGCACATTTATTTAAACTTTGATTTACATAAAATGCCATAGACCTTGCATTTGCCAGGGCGACTCTAATGCGGGGGGGTTGGGGGATGCTTAGGTGGGGTCGAGTATGTTGAGAACGACGCTGATTTGTAGCCAGCCGTGCACTAGTTTATAGATAAGCAAAGCGATGCTGTCATAAAACCAAAAACAAAAAACCAAAATGAAAAAAACCAAAAAAAAAAAACACTAAATCGAAATGCGGCTGAGCGCGAACGGTAATACCCCCATTTGCCACAATGACTGCCCCCAGTGGATGGGGGGACGGGGGCTTGAGGGGCGCTGAGTTGTAGGGTTTTCTTGGCGAACAATTTTCGGGAAACATTTAAACAAGTGCAAAAAATTAAAAGAAAAAAACAAATTAAATTAAAAATTAAGCCCAACAAAAATGGAATATATTTGTATCAACTAGTAAATACCCTACAATCAGTTTGATCAGATTTTCTTCGTATTTATTATTATTTTTTATAAATGCTAAATATACTGACTGGTAGATATCCTGTAAGCACTTTTCCACACATTAAACGTATCAAAACAATTTTGAATTCATATTTTGATTATGACATTAAAACACAAAAAATTGATGTTTCATTTGAAAAAAAAATTGTAGTATTTATCTTTAATTAAATTTTAATGAAAAATAAATAGATATTATTACAACCAATATATATAAATATATATCGGAACGGTTCATTATAGAATATATAAAAATTTTATATACTATAATTTCTCTATTTATTTTATTGCATTTTTTTAAACGCATTTTAGTTAAATCCAAAATCTGTAATTTTTCATAAAAATCAGATAATTATAGATATTAAATATAAACATAGATTTTCTTTATATTCCTTGCTAAATTGTAGAGGATTGGACTACTATATATTCTATAATTTATCTTTTTATTTTATTACATTTTTTTAAGTATTTTAATTAAATCAAAGTTCAGCATTCTTTGAAAGATAATTATTCATGTTAAATATAAATTTGCTTTATATTCTGTGCTAAAATATAAATGTCAGAATATTCAATTGTCGGCTATGTAAAGCAAACTCGATCACATGCGCCACTTTATTCGTTTCAGCCACTTTACTCACTATAAACTCGGCCTCCTGTTTCTTTCGGCTCCCTGCTTCCAGCTTCCTGCTCCTTGCTCCGGGATGTTTTCACTGTCGAGGTACGCACACACGCATAAATGCCGCTACTTTGCGCTTAAGTGTATTTGGTTTGTGTGTGGGTTGAGGGGGTGGGGAGTGGGTTTTGCATAGCATACTTTTTGGGGCAATTGCGGCACGTGTCAATGCATTGCTCTCACTATTTCTCACTTATATGTCGCTCACTTTTACTTCACATATCTGTTGTGCTCTATTTTATACCCTATAAAGAAAATAAACAAAATAAATAAAAATAGTTTTAATAAAATCAGTAAAGTCAGATATATATTCTAGTCATATCCGGGTTATATGCATATTATCGATGTCTAAAAAAAGTTTCAATTGCTATTTTTCAAGAACTTAGCCTACAACTTTATATCAGATAAGTCCAACTAAAGATAAGCCCTGTTGATTACAGAGAATCTATAAATTCTTATCAGTTGTATAGATAATCCTATAATTTATTCTCTGGATTGATTCTGCTTTTAAAATATATGCAATATTTAAAATCAAATTGATAATTTAATCGATTTTGGTTGTCACAAAATAATGTTCAAATTGAATAAAATGTTGACATGTGATCGAATCCATATTTAAAATTCTCACAACTTTGTCAAAACTAAAGCGATTTTCATGATTGATGGCATTTTTGTCATGATTTGACTTGTAAATAAATTCCAAATTTAAAAAACATTCGTTTTTGAAAATAATTTTTTTTTTAATTTTTTGGTAAAAAAAATCGCCTACTCCCCCCTTGTTCATTTAAAAAAAAAATTTTTTTCAAAATTTAAAGTGCGAATATTTAGTTTTAATCGATTGTATTCTTCATAACTATCATAAAAAACAACATTTAACATGATTTTGGGGGGATAAAATTTTTGGTAAAAAATCATGCCAAAATGGACAAAAATGTTGACATGTAAAGCACTCAGATCCATAGCTCCCATATTTCAAACTCCCATAACTTTGTCAAAAGTGAACCGATTTTCACGTTTGATTGCATTTTTGTCATGGTTTGGCCTATAAATTGATTCTACATTCAAAATATATTCATTTAAAAAAAAATTTTTTTTTCAATTTTTTGGTCAAAAAATCACCTACTCCCCCCTTGTGATTTAAAAAAAAAATTTTTTTTTCAAAATCTAAAATTGCGAATTTATAGTTTTAATCGATTTTATTTATCATAATTAGCATAAAAAACAACATTAAACGTGATTTTGAGGGGGTCAAATTTTTGGTCAAAAATCATGCCAAAATTGACAAAAATTTTGACATGTAAAGCACTCAGATCCATAGCTCCCATACTTCAAACTCCCATAACTTTGTCAAAAGTGAACCGATTTTCACGTTTGATGGCATTTTTGTCCTGATTTTGTCTATAGATTGAATCTACATTCAAAATATATTCATTTTCGAAAAAAATTTTTTTTGGAATTTTTTGGTCAAAAAATCCTCTTGATGATTAAAGCTCTCCAGATTGGTTCACCTCATGGCTCATCGTGAGGCAATCATTGTTGCTGCCGTTTTTGTTGTTGCTTTTGGTGCTGTTTATAGCCATCGAGGACACCGCTGTCATCAACATCATCCTGTGCGTCTGACAGGATGCGGCCCAGGACGTAGGCGATGTCTTGTGTTTGCGTTTTTATTAGTGCGTGCACCAAAAATTTGTTGTCTCTGAGGTGTTTTTGCCGCCGTTGCTGTTGCACGGATTTCGCATCTATTTTTTTTTTTTCTTCCATTTCGTGCTAACTGGAATTGGGGCAGCTTACAAACTAGCTGTTGCTGCCAGGCAATTTGTATGCACATGCGGGCGAGTGGGCGAAATTGCATGCACCAATTGCTAATCAGCAACAGTTGCTGTCAGCTGCAGTTGCTGCTGCTGTTGCTGTTGTTGCTGTTGCTGCTGTTGACGTTGCATTCACATAGCTGCCTCATGCAAATGTCTTTTAGGGTTTAGCAATTTATGCGTTTGCCTCAAATTTTGTGTTGCAATCACAGCCGGAAAAGGCAAACGGAAAAGGCAGGGGGAAAACTCGATGAAACCTGTGGAAAGCTCCGTTGCACTGATAACCGAAGGAAAATTTTGAAAATTAAGATGGAAATGAAAGGTAAATTGCGCATTTATCAAGCAATTTTTATTGCCACGATTTAAAAGAGTTTGTTTAACTATTTTTTTTTGAAGTATACATTTTGATATCTGATAAAAAAATATTTAATATTAAAAACGGTATATTATCTATAGATGTAATGTATGCAGATGTCATTTTTTAAAGACAATTCCCATTTCAATTTTTATTTGGGGGGGTTAACGTCACAAATTGTCCGCCCGGCTCAATTCGCGCATGCAAAAAGTAGTTGAACACTTTGTTGAGTTCGATTTGAGTACATCCTGAGTTGAGTTGTTTGTCTGGTAAATGGATAAGTGAGTATTTTGCAATCAATATCCTTGAAATTGAGCTGCCCTTTTATTTTTTTTTTGTTATTTTTTCGATTGCTCCTGCAGATAGTATCGATAGCAGCAGCTCAGAAAGCGGCTTCAGTGGCAAAGGGAAAAATTCGATGGGTTTCTGTGCGTTGTAGCCGATTACCATTTGGGCCATTAGTCCGCCTGGCCAAGTTGAATGATTTTCCGATTGCAAGTGACTTTTCATGCACAGCTCGCAGAAGGATCTTTGCTCGCCACTTGATGTACTTGCGGCCCCCCCTTCACGATGGATGGCAAAAGGCATGCGAAACATAAAATAAAGAGAAATGGCAAAAATAACAAAATAAAGGAGCGCAAATGTAAACAGGCCGGAGCAATAAGGGGCAACATTTTATACCCTGCACATGAGCAGCATATGGGGTATATTCAACTAAACATCACACAGCACAAAGCTGCGTACCATTAAGGTATCTACTAGTCTCCCATTAATTGAATGCAGTTGCTAAATCCCTTTAATACTGCTTACAGGGTAACTCATAGTCTACCCTTAGTCTAATCAAGTTAGTAAGTTATCCATTAATTTTAAACAAAGTTCACATTCATAACTCATTTACAGGGTATCAACTCTATGCTGTTATTGCTTATTTATATTCGAGCTGGTATCTGATTACAGGGTATCTGTTGTTCAATAATTTATGTTCAAAAAATTTTGTTGATTCTTATTTCTGGCTTCACATTCGCGTTAATTCTTGTTGCCACGAGAGCTGCGCCGTCATTTTGATGCCATTGTTGTTGATGTTGCTGCTGCTGTTGCTGTTGCTGCTGCTGCTGTTTGTTGTTGGCTGTCGGTGGTGTTGCTTTTAACTGCTTAAATTGATACAATTAAGTGCCTTTTGGGCTTGTTTATTTGCATTCGCATTCGCATTTTTCTTTCTTTTATTTTATGCTGCCTCCTTTTTTGGCTGTCGCCTTATTTGTGTGCCCAGTATAACAATAAGTGAAGTGTTTGCCCTTTTGGGCCACGTTTTCCTTTTTTACACCCTCCACCCATTGAAAATGTCTGAAAACGGGTATAATGCTTTTCTGTAAAGCTATGACTGAAGGTATTTCTGACGCCGAAAAGTATATATATTCTTGATCAGGGCGACGAGGATATACCTCTGTTAGCCCATCCGTCCGTCTGTTCGTCCAGCTGTCCGTCTGAAGCTGCAAAAAAGCTAGAGACCTAAACCATTTTTTTAATTCGATATCTTGTTCCGTTTCATTAATATCGATAAAAATCGATTTCAGGACTTCGTCCGTCTGTTCGTCTATTTGTCCAAGCTGCAAAAGCTAGTGACCTGAACTCTTTCACTATAGTTTTTCAGCAAAATAAGCTTATCATTTTTTTTGTTTCGATGTCTTGTTCGATAAAAATCGTTTTCAAGTCTTGGCTTGCCTTAGCATATCTCAGAGACTATAAGAGTTAGAGCCACCAAATTTAAGATTTTGAATGTTTCGGCTTTTTAACTGTCTCCAAATATCTGTGCATGTTTTAACACTTTTCTTAAGTGTTGAACAATTGCATACAGTTCCGATACATTTAGTTGAGAAAAGAATTTCCGTGACAGATCGCTGGGTTCATGGGTATCATCTAGTCGGAAGCCTTCTCAGTTGTTTGTTTTGTTGCCTGGCTTTGCTTGGGACCAGATCCTTTTGCCTTAATGCTAATTGATTTATGCGGCACGACCACATGGTGGCACCACGCGGTGGCGCCACACACAGCGCTAACCGAGCGCCCATCTCCGTGATTTGTCACGCAGCGCCAAAGAACCGCGTGTCGATTTTCACACAACCGAATCAAATTTAAATTGATAAACTCATTGATAACATGCTATCACTGAGTGGGATAGGGTTGGGTTGGGGTTGGGTGGTGCTGGGGTTGTAGCTGTAGCTGACCGCGTAACTGTAACTCCCCTCAGCTGCTCGATTTAAGGACGGACGCAGGCACTTGCAGCAGATGGAAATCAATTGGAGTTTCAACTCTTTTATCGTCCCGCTTTCTGGTCGGCTCCTTTATCAATTTCAATTGCAGCGCGACTTTCTATTGTGTGTATGTGTGTGCGTATGTGTGTGTGTGTGGTTGTGTGTGTGCACTGTGGGTCACAAACTGAACAAAATGTGAATACAATGTTTTTTAGATTTAACTCTTCTATTAGTTTTATAAAAAATATATACATTTTACATCTATAAAAGAATATTAGAAAAAAGAATTATTGAACAATTTTAAATTCCTAAAAAAACAACACAATTTTTTTGGTATTCAGGAAAAATTGTTTTTGTTTAAATTTTAAAAAAATACTACCTGTTTTAATATAAAAAAAAATATTTTTAGTTTAGCTTCATCTAGCTATCTATATTTGGTAACATGTATATAATCATAATTTATATGTTTTTTTGAGATATCTATATCTATATATTCATAATAGTACTTACCAAAATCGACTTTTGCATTTATAATCACTCTGGCACCACTGTGCAAGCCCGGCTGTCGCTCTGGCTGCTAATGCTGATGCTGATGCTGATGTGGCTTGGGTTGGGCTTTTGATAACCCGCTGGTTGCTATATGGTGGCATTATGCGTTGTTTTTGTTGTTGTTGTTGTTGGTGGTGAAAATACATTAGTGAAATGCGTCTGGCAATGGAGCTAAGAATTAGATGAAACGCTAGCTATTAGGCAGGCCAAAAGCAGCAACAAAAGCAGCTACCAAGCAACAATGGCAGCAATAATGGGAACATAGGTCATAATGCGAGCAGTTGAAACTGAGCCGCAACGCATAAAGTGGCGCCCCTGGGCGAGTTCAATCCATTTTCAAAGGAGAACGAATAAACGAGAGAGAAAGAAAGGGAGGGAGAGGGAGAAAGGGCAATAGAGGTAAAGAACAAGTAATAAAGCTTCAGTTGAAAAGAGTCGAGAAATAGATACTCTTTAGCCCAATAAAAAATACTACACACCAGAATCAAATTAAAATTAAAATTTAAATTTAGATTTCAAGCCAAGAATGGGTTAAAATTTAATAAAGTTAAAAAAAAATTTGTTTAAAACAAACTTTAAATGGAATTCAACATGAATTTTGACCGAAAATTTCTAGAATTCAATGCCAGAAAAATGCAGCTTAATCATTTAAGCAATGTTAAATTTTGTTTCTAGATTTTAATGTTAGAAAATTAATTTCTTGTAAAAATCGGTTCAGTTTAAAGAAAGTTTTGGTAGCTTAAAGCTATATGGGTATATCTTAATATTTGATTTGAAATTCAGATTAAATGCTAGAAATTCCTTATCAAAATTGGATAAAACACATAGAAATTTGTTGGGTACAATTTCAACATGAATTTAATGCGAAAATTCTATTCTCATGTTAATGTAAGATTAATAATGATGCAAAAAAAAAAAAAAAAACATGAACCAAAGTTTTTTCCCTATTAAAATCAATTCATTTTTGACAAAGATAATAAAAGAGTTTGTGAATTTTGGGCACCATTTTCAACAAGAATAAACATAATTATAAAATATATTAAATTTATGTAATACGAAAACAAAAATCCAAATTCTTAAACTCCAGCTTTTGGAGTTACTGATTTTGAGAACTTGAGATTTACATTTTTATCTAATATATGACATCAAAAACGTATTTCTCTTCTCTTCTCTTTATATTTGCCTCGCTCTTTCCCGTATTTATCTTCATCTTTGCTGTCTTCTCCCATTCCGCACATTTATTTCAATTTTAATTTACAATTATTGGTTGGTTGTTTATTTGCTTGGGTTTGGTTGAGTTGGGTTTGCTTTGGTTTTGGTATGCTCTGGTTTGGGTTTGGTTAAGAGCGAATCACGTAATGTCAGCTTACAGAAAAAAAATACAAATAAAAATAAAAACAAAAAATGAACGTTAGGCCTAAAGGATTCATGACCCAACTGCGCCGAAACTTTGCCACTGTGCCAGCTGCTAGAAAGCTCCCAGACATGGGGGCGGGTGAAAAAATAGGCAGCCTAGTACATGTGATATATATATATATAAAAAATAAACGAGTGTGCTCTTTTCGAAAATGCTCAACAATAAGATACCCTGTAGCCCAGCTGAATAATAGAAAAATAACTAAACATAAATAAGAAATATAAATAACAAATAAATATATTCGTATTTTATGGTGTAGATAGAATAATAACTAAACATAAATAATAAATATGAATATAAATATAAAAATGTATTCTTTTTATATTTTGTACATAGAAAATTTACTAAACATAACTAATAACTATAAATATATATTCTTATTTTATGGTTTTATTGAAACAGAAAAATTAATAATTTGTTGTCTGTATATATTCTTATTTTAGAAAAATTTAAAAATATTTGGCGACTCTGGCTGTAAAATTTCGGCAGATATCGATTTTGTAGGCTTACCTGCCAACAAGATATATATATATCGAATTGTCACGCCCCCAGTGGTTGTATTCAAATATAATTTATTGCAATCTTTGGAGATCTATATAGCTTTAAAAGCGAGAGCGTTATATAGACTAAATTGAATTGAACATTTTTTCATTTTATGAAAAATATGAACTTATTTCGGTGATGGTCATAAAAAAAAATATATATAAAATATATTAATATATATAGTTCGCACTAAACCCATATACCCCTTTAGATGCACACGCAATGCGTGCAGGGTATAATTAAAGCATTTGCCGTCTCGCCCTTGGACATGGGCCGGCGACTGGTTGTCGTGTTTTTTAACAAACATATCATTGATATTTGCGCTGGGCTTTTGCCCACGTTGTTGTTGTTGTTGTTGCTGTTGTTGTTGTTGTTGCTTGTAAATGAAACTTTTGCTAGTTTTTAGAGGGCGGCGCTGGCGTTGGGCGCTGCTGAACAAACGGCATTGAAAGTTACGAGTGAGCCCTTCAATTTAAGCGAAGCGCACAGCCAGAAAATTCTTTTTTTTTTTGGGTTTTTATTTTAACGGGGTCGGGTTTGGGATCGGTGACGGGGTCTGGTCTCTGCTCCCTGGTTGCCAAGAGTTTGAGTATTTGGGCTTTATAATGTAGACACGTTCGATGGGCTTTCAATTGTTGATGCGCCTCGATAAAGGTAAACAAATTAAGTAATTTATGGCAATAAACGCGCTCGCAACAAACGACAAAGCTGCGAACGTGGGCTGCGGAGGGGGACGAAGCGGCCCAAAAACACTTTGGAATTTTTAATTACATTTCACGTGACAATGATTTAAGTCGGTGATTAGCTTTATGCCTAATAATTAATCGATGTCGAGAAGCACGAAAATCTTAATTTTTGTACAAATAATAAGAAAATATAAAAAGATTATTTAAAATTGCAAATAATACGTGTTTTCTTTATAAGGAATTTTCTTATTATTTTTTGGATACCGTTTTTTAACAAACATTAATATTATTAATTATTTTTTGGATGACTGTTCTTAGTTTATATAAATATTAGCAGCTATTTGTCCTTATTATTTGTCCTTATCAGTCCTTATAAGAAAAATAATCTGATACAGTTAAAAAACATATATCTATTTAACAAAAACATGATTAGCTTGAAATGTATATTTCAAGTGTTTTATATTTTATTATCATCTCCATGGTAACTTTATATTTTTACTTTGTGTTTTATTTTGACACTTTTATTCATAAAATATTATTATTTTTTTTTATAGTTTTACAAGTTTTTCTTCTACATGCATAAAATAATAATAATTTTTGAATTTAAAACTTTTTTAGGTTGTTTACTGCTTGCAATAATTATAATTTTAAATTGTCATCTCCATGGTCTTTTTTTCTTTTTGTTGTAACTTGGCCAGCTTCATGTTCAGTTTTTACTTTTAAGGTTTTTAAATTCGAGCTCAACAGTTTTGGGGCATTTCTATGCATAATCACAGTTTGCGGTGTGCGTCTTATGATACGCATATTTGTTAACAATCGCGGCATTCAACAACAACAACAACAAAAAGCACATACTCACACACGCACACACATGAGCATAAGGCAAGTGGAAGCTGTTTTAACTTGGTTCGGATTTGGGGCTTGGGGCGAGGCATTTGCCCAGTTTACCACATTATTACCAGGGTGCTCGGGCATGACCCAAGGTCTGGCGCCTCCCGTTGCGGGGCTTATTACTTTGCTGGCACCCCGGTGGGTGGTGCGGGTGGTGCGGGTGCTGCTGCGGCATCGGGTCGACTTTGCTGCGGGTTTTTGTTCATTTCATTTTGTTTTTGGGTTGCGTATGTGGCCGCTGCTTATGAAGCTGCCCTTTTCAGCTGCCTTATGTGTGTGTGTGTGTGTGGCACATTTGAGCGTCTGTCCGCCATAAAAACAAATTTAATTTACGTAATTTTAAGTAAATGTCTACATCAGTTTCAGTTTCAGTTTCAATTTCAGCTGCATGTTTTCAAGTGCGGCAACCTCAAAGAGCAAAAGAGAGAGCGGAGAAGGGGGAGATAACGGAAAAGGGAGCTGAAAGATAGCGAGAGAGTGTGTGTGTCTTGTATGTTGTTTATAAATAAATGCAAATTTCAGATTAATTTTTAATAATGCTCATCAAATTTAAACAAACTTTTCTGTTGCTGCTTACACACACACACACACACACACACACACACACACACACACACACACACACACACACACACACACACACACACACACACACACACACACTCACACACCCAATCACCCCCCACCAGCTCTCATTTGCCTTTGTTCCGCTTTCGCTTTGGCTTTTCATACGCCCCGTTGGCCCATTCCTTGCACATATGCTGTGTGTGTGTTTTGGCTGCTTCACGTGCCTTTTGGCTTTCAGCTGATGTCTCAGTTAATTGCGCTAATAGGCGACAATTTGATTTGCCTTTTGTGGCCTCACCTCCTCATTGGATGCCGGCTGAAAGAGCTCGTCATTCCATTGAAAAAGGTTCTTAAGGTTTCATACCAGATTAAACGTTCCTTTGAATGGGCCACTAAGAATGTTACGCATACGCCGCGTGCGCCAAACGCATATTCAACGGTCGCTTGAACAAATTACAAGATTTGTTAATGAGAAATTTTGGGAATAGCAGTAAGGATACGGATTAAAATCACAGTTTTAGCAAGTGCATATTTAATTATTGAAAAGGATTGAAAGCTTGCAAACTTATAATAATAAATTAAAATACTAAATGTTAAAAAGTTCAGAAAATGCGTTCAATCGTTAAATTTAGTTTTTGAATATTTCATTGAATTTTCTTTTAATTTTTTGTGTGTATTTGTTTGTTTATAATTTTGCAACTTTTCAATTTGTAGCTTTATTTAATTAAAACCAATAATGTTTATATATAATATTAATAAATCTCTACAGAAACATTTGCATTTTTTAACATTAAATATTTTTTATATTTAATTTTTTCATACCATATAAACATTTTTCTAGTGTTCCCCAAATTGCGCATACGTCCCATGCGCCCAGAACCAACCACAATTGCAACTAGTTAAAGCTGCTTTCAACAATTTCACGTATTTTAAAGCTCCAAAGTTGTTAAATTATTCGCTTTCGTCTGATTCCTTTTGTTTTTTTTTGGACGGTGTTCGTGCGGTAACCGCAATTTTCTTTCGCATTGCTCATACGCCGCGTGCGCCGCCCACCTTAATGCCGAGAGCAAACATCAATTATGCAAAACAACAGTGCTTCTTGTGTCGCCGCTGCTGCTGCTGCAGACAGTCAACACAGCTTTAAATACGACGTCTACAGCTGAACAGAGAAGAACTCCTCCCTCCATTTACCGTTATAGCTCCCTGCTTGCCAGTGTCCATCACTGGGCAAACATTGTTGTTGTTGTTCTGGATGTTTGTTGTTGTGTGTCTTTCCATTTGCCACGCCTAATCGCAGGCTTTAGCTGTTGCTGTTGCCGTTTCCTCGACGTCGCCTTGGCGCTAATTTGCATGCATCGCATTGTTGCAGCATCCTTTCTAGCTGCAACACGTTCTCATCTTGTTGTTGTTGTTGTTGATATCCTGCTTTTGCCATTTTATTTTTTTGTACTTGCTTAGCTGTTGCTGCTGCTGCTGCGCTTAAAATTGCGCGCGACTTCAATTTAATAACATGTAAAAAAAATCTGCACTCTTATTACGCCATCAACAATAAAAACAACGCTGACGTCGCCAACAATAACAAAAGCATACGAAAAAAAGAAAACAAAACCAAATGCAAATAAAAAACAAAAATAACGTTAAAATATAAAAAAGTGGCTACAAAAAAAAGTTTGTCGCTCGTCATTTTGCACCGCATTTTGTGCAACAGCAGCAACAACAACTTGAACATAAAAAATCCAAATGTATTTTTTGCTGCGTGTGCGCGACTCTGAACTACTCTTGAGTGGATAACAATTTGTATGTTTATACATAATTTTACTTTTGTTTATACTATATTTATTGATGTGTACTTTGCCGTTACATATGCTGCCAATTGAAGTGTCGTCGAAGACGTCTTGCAAGACATGTCGCCAAGCTGACATAATAATAGAGTTCTTCTTCCTATTTATAGGAGTTAAGATGTTATCATGCACGAACATGTAGTTCTATTCGTCTTGCAAGACATTTTTCATTAAAAGTCATGCATGACATGTCAGCAACGTTGTCTGCGAGCACTCTAAATTTGTTGGCAAACTTCAGTATTTCTCTTATTATAAATATTAGAATATTTATTTAAAATTTCTTATGTCAAGATTTGTCGGAATGAAAAAAGTTCCGAAATTGAATATGACTTGTAAACTGGGCTCCTATTCGCCATGCAAGACATTTTTCTTTAAAAGTCTTGCATGACATGTCAGCAACGTTGTCTTCGAGCACTCTAAATTATCGTACTATTGAATATGAGTTGTAAGCTGAGCTTGAATTTTCTTGATTCACACTTATTCATTTATTTTTTCATAATTTCTAAATTTGCCCCTGGGTGCACCTCAATATACCCTAGCTATGCCGGTGGCCGCAGGGCATAACAATAGCAAAAACATTTTGAGACGCCACGATAAACTTTTCTAGCAGCGACGCCGCCGGCTGCGGCTGTCGACAACAACAACAACAGCAACAATTTGTTTCTGTCTGACGGCCATGCGACCACGCGTCAGCATCAGTGTGCAGCTCGGTTTTTGGGGCGTGGCAGCTACGCCTTGCCACCATAATTAAGTCAGCTTCTTGAGCACAGTATTGTCAGCCTAATCGAGAAAAATTATAAGCTAAATTATAAAATTAGTGAGAATATTAATAATAATAATTATAGCAACAACAATTTAGAATGTATTTTTAAAGAGATTTATATATTTTGTTTTATTTCTTGGCCTCTATGCCTTACTGTATTTCATGTTGTTGGTGGCTTTGGCTGTGACAAAATTAATGCGCCTTCAGCTGCGGCCAGCCGCAATTGCCACAATTTCGATTAAAGCGTGGGTGTTAACCGAGCTGCGTTTTGTGTTTCGTTAGCTGAAAACAGATTGGCCGCAAGAAGCGATTGGATAAGTAAGAAACGCAACAATTAGTCTGCCTTTCAAAAGCGTCTCCAAAATTTAACTTAAAAAAATGTAAAAATGTAAGCTGTAAACTTCTAGCAAGAAAACATTAAGAGAGAAGCTTATTAATTAATGAAGTTAATCAGTTCAAATAATTTTATAAAGATGTGAGCGATATTGTGGCAAGGAAAGAAAAGAGAGAGAAGCAATGAGAAGTTCATATAACATGCAAATATACTGTATGCCACAAAACAATAGTTAAAGTTACTTTAACGCTACTAAGCGCTTCTCACTTTAGTTTAACACGAAAGCAAAGAGAAGCTAAGCTAACTTGGAAAGTTGCTGTACTCTAAACTAGTATTATATATTTTATCTTATTAATTCAATTCACCTGGATATTAGTTTTCAGTTCACCGCTGAGGTCTTAACGCTTCTTTCGCTTCATGATTGTACGCCTGCTATCATAAAGAGAGAAGCAAAGGGAAGTTAAGCTACACATAAGGCTTAGCTATTTTAGCTTGAAACTTTTTTTTCATTTTACTGCTAAGGTCGAAACGCTTCTCGCTTCAGTTTTGGTTGATGGTTGCACGCGTGCGTGTCTAGCGTCTGCTTTGGCAATTGTAGACTGATGTGTGAGGGGGCGTGGTTAATGGGCGCACTGGGCGATTTGAAGACAGTTATAAAAAAACATCTTTTGTGACGTCAGCGCAGCGGAAGTTCTGAATGCGAGTTCGCTGCGTGCCGACTGTTTTTGTTGATTGCTGTCCCAGTGACCCACTTGCCGGCAACGGCGACTGGCATTGCTGCTGTTGGTGCTGCTGCTGCATCTGTTTGTGGCAGCGTCGCCGCAAGACAATTGCAACAAAGACAAAAGAAGCCGCCGTCGCCACAGTTGCCATTTAAATGCAAAACAGCTTTGCCAAGCAGCGTTTTGGGGCAGGGCGCCAAACTCAAAGGACTGCAGGCATGTGGGCGAGAGAGGCAGAGGAAAATGGAAAGAGAAGGAGAGAGAACGAAAATGAGAGAGTGAGAGATAAAAAACGAACGACTGGCGTCTTCGTTGGCAAACGCCTGCGCAGTGTGCAGAAATCGCTCAAATTCGAGGTGAGTTTCATGGCAAAGCTCCAAAGAGAAAAACACTCTTCGCCAAGAGAGAGCATTAACCGAGTGACAGATAGACAGACGGACAAAGAGACTGATTAAGAGACAGACAGACATTGTTATAGCCCTCGCGTAGGCAGATTTCCGTTTTATTTGCTAATTAAACAAACACTCTTCCAACAAATTCGACAACTTGAAGCAACTGCGACGGGGGGCTGGGTTTGCTTAAATATGTCGAATTCTTGAAGCAGGTTTTTTGTTATTTTTCGTTCTGTTTTTTTTTTTTCTTTTTTTAACTGCGTGACGCTTAATTGCCGGAAGAATTGAGCCATAACTGACATAGAGTAGGAAGCATTCGTAAAGAGAGAGAGAGAACTACGGGCAATTGAGACAGCATCATTTCTTTTTGTCCTATATCATTATGACAAATTCCATTTTAAAGTCGAAAACTTTGCATTACCGCTGAAGTTTCCTTTAAAAGTTGTTCCGAGCCAATTTTGTAAAATTTTTGCCGCAGTTTTCCGCATCATGTTGGCAAAGATTATATCAGAGTTTCTCTGGTAGCTGTATTATAAGATTAAAATTTAATTGGGAACTGATTCGGTTGCAGTTTCAACTATTTAACTATTTTAATGCTTTGCTTTCTAGCTAGCTGGGGTCGTCTTATGTTCTGTGAATTTAATGTCACTTTTCCATTTCCAATTTCCATGTTAAATACTTTGATTCTTAAATTCTCTGTAGTACCTGTATTTGTTTTATTTAATAATGAGCTGTGGAAAATGCAGCTAGAAAATTCGAGTTTTTATTTTTCTTTCTGCTTTTTGGTTTTTGTAGCTATTTTGTATTTTTTTTTATCAAACCACTTGAAATGATTAAAATGTTGTTTAATCTGTAAATAATTGTTATCGATTATATATTTGTATAATAAATGTCTGTTAATAAATGAATGTCAGATATTTTCGTTCAGTTAGCAATTTTGGCTAAAATCACATTATTATTTACATTTGAAATCTCCAGTTCTTGGCTATCGATTACATTTGTCTATCGGTTACATACATTTTTTTGCTTAGATATATTATTCATCGATGTGATATTTACTGAGTAATAACATAATCGATTACTTTATAATCTTTAAATAGTTGTTATCGATGAATTTTTTAAACACTTATTTACTTTTATCGATAACACAGTATAAATAGCTGTTATCGATTACATATTCATATGTAAGCGAAGAATGCTGATAGCATTTGGAAACTATCGTTGCATTGTATCGATGAGATAATTTAAATTATCGATAAATTTTTGTTTTAACATTAAATGTTACATAACAAGATTACATTTAGGTTATATAAACTGAAACTATTTCAGTGGGAATGCTTCACGTGGCAACTGTAGAGCCGGAACATGTGGCAGCTGCTGCTGTTGCAATAAGCGATTTGTTTGTTATGCCACTTGTTGTAGTTGTATTCTGTTCGTGTTGCGATTGGCAAACTGTTTGTTTATTTAAAGCAATTGAAATTTAATTAATTTACTTACGTAACCGAAACTGACACAAGACAAATAAATGCGCAGCACACAGTTGTTGCTGGCTAGTTGCAGTTGTTGTTGCTGCTGCTGCTGTTCTTGTTGTTGTTGTTGTCACACAGACGTTTACTGGCAATGACAATGACAACGAGGCGTTCGAGTTGAAGTTTTGCAGCAGCAACAAAACAAACAATGAAACAACAACTGGCTGCAAGGTGCCCCCGAGGGGAAGAAGGAGGGGGATGGTGGTGTGTGTGTTATTGGGTCTTGTCTTTAAATTATAATAAAGCGCAACTGCAGCAGCAACAACAATTGCAGCTGCAACAGCAGCTGCTGCTGCCGCATTAGCTGAAAATGAAGTTGGAAAATGATGCGTCAACTGAAAAGTTGCCAGCAATTGTTGTTGCTGTTCTTTCTGTTGTTGTTGTTGTTAGCAAAGTAGTTTATAGCTCTTGTTGTTTGTTATTGTTATTGCTGCTGCTGCTGTTGTTATTCTTGTTGTTGCCTGTTGCAGGTAATGCTGCCGCTTAAAACCTGGCCTGCCACTGACATGCGTCAAATTGAATGAAAACATTATAAGCTCTAAACGTCGAGCTAAAAGTCTCAACTATCCATATATATATACATATATACATTTATATATAAGTGAAGCCAACATATTTTTGAGTAAGGCACACTAAAAATTAAATTAGCTAGACGGACACTTTTCGTACCCTCCCACACATTCATAAATTTTTGCATTATGAAATTACAATTAAGAAAGCAAATACCAAAAATATGAAGCTTACCAAAAAATAAAAGGCGAGTGCAAAGTTTTTGAATTCAGTTGGCCAAGGGCCAACAATTGACAAAAAATTTTACTGCTACAACAACTTCAACAACAACAAGTTGCTGCTGCATTTGCATATTTTCAGTTGTAAATTAGATTTTTGCTTTCATCTTCGAAAGTTGCGCCCAAATGTGGGCAACGTCTTCATCGTTTTTTTTTTGTTGTTGTTGCTGTTTTTCTTTGACTGCTGCCGCAGAGTTTAGTGCGAAATTCAATTATTTTTTGGCTCGAAATTGAAGCAGCAATTTTTGCGTAAATTAAGTAAAAATAAATTTGAAAACAGCAGCAAAAATAAACAGGAGCCGCTGTTATGAAGAAAGAAGACTGAAAGAAGAAAGAAATATATTTAATTATTCGATTCAACAGATATAAATATATATATATTGAAGATATCTGGTCTGGTTACGAAATCTTAAATAAACAAATATATTTTACATACAAGAAATCAATTTTCAGAGTGAATTATTTCCATTTAAAAATATACCCTGTATATAAGCAGCATAGTAAAAAAGAAAACTGTTTCATTTCTTGGAAAATTTTTGTAGGTGAAAATTCAGGCGTGGAAATTTCAGTTCCTCTCAATATTTGAAATAACTATAGATATTTCTTCAAATACGCAGCAGTGAATGGCAGAGAAAATAAATCATATTGATATAGTGCATGATATATGTATGTGTAATAATATTATAAGAGACTCCTTCGCTTAATGGTCATATCGCACAATATCACCTAATTCCTGATTGTTTTCCATTGATGCCACTTGGGGCATGTGTTTATATATGTATATACATATATATATATATATATATATATATATATAGATTTGTCTGTGTTGCTGCTTAGAAGTAACGGTTAAAAGTGACTGCGACAGATTACGTATACGCAGCATTGGCCACGACAAGGCCAGTCAAGCGGGCGGACAGGCAGCCAAAGGCAAAAACAATGTCAACAACAGCAACAGCAAAAACAACAACTTTGCTGCTGAATGTTGCTGCAACTTTGTTGCTGACGTGTGTGTTCGCTATTGGCAGCAACAACAACAGCAGCAACAACAACAGCAACAACAACAGCAACAAAGCGCCGCAGCAAAACAATAGATAATGATGACACGTCAGCTTTTGTCATGTGACAATAAGCACAGCAAGAGTAGCAGCAACAACAGCAGCAGCGACAACAGCAACAACAGCAGCAGCAGCAGCAGCAGCAACAACAATAACAACACGCGAAGCTACTCTCTTCCTTTTACACACGCTTGCTGTGAGTGGTACTGTGTGTGTGTGTGTGTGTGTGTGTGTCTAACATGCTGTGACAACAACGACAACGACAACAACAACAACAACAACAACAACAGCAAACGCTGCGTCTTTGTTAGCTGACAGCAGGCAGCAAAGGTTGCAGGCAAACAGCAGCTAAGGGTTGTGCCTTGTCTTTACAGGCAGGCAGCCAGGCTAGCAGGGGGGGTTGGGGTTGGAGTGGGGCTCTCTGTTTGGCTTCCAGTTAAGGGTATCTGGCTGTCTGCATGTTAAGCAGCGCACGGCGTTTTGGCGCTTTTGGCACACGGCGCCAACTGCTGCGGAAGTCAATGTAAAGTGACGGAAGAGCAGCCGCAAATACTTAAACGTACATAAACAACAACAACAACAACAAGAACAAGAACAACAACAACACACACACACATGTGTGCACACACACACTGTTGCTAAACAGGCGACAAATGTTTCGAGAACAAATTACATGAGAAAAACGAAAATTGCAATTTAATTTGATGTTGCTTCTAAAAAGTTCTTAAAGCAGTTGAAAACGAAAAATAAATTAAATATTTCTTATTAAATATATATTGTTGTAATTATATACGAAGGCTTTTAAGATATATAATTTAAATAAATTTAAGCAGCTGACAAGATTATTTAATGCAAATAGTACAAATAAAATTTGCAAATGCTAATTTTCTATGCAAGGACTAAAAAAAAGAGATATGTATATTCAACAATTAAAAATGTTCAAAGCCTTATAAACCTTAAAAATATTTTTGTTAAATAATATCTGAACGCAATATATACTATTTTGGTTCAATTGTAAAAAATTATGGCAATTGAAGCCTGAAAAAAATTTAAAAGTAAAATTATTTAACATATCTTGTATACTTATAAAAGTATTTAATTAATATTTAAGGGAGTTCAATTAGATTCTGGATTTAAATTTTAAAGCAACTTTATATAAATTACATACGTATTTTTAATTATACATATAGTCTGACTAGCAGAACAATTACAGTATTTGTAGAGAAGTTGTTAAAAAAATTTCAATAATTTTTTATGTATTTCAAACTATAAAAAATTAAAAATAAAAAAAAATTTACCATATTTAGTATAAAATAATAAAAGGATTTAAGATTCTGAATTTAAATCTTAAGGCAGTTTTTGTAGAAATAAATAAATACAAAATATTTGACTATCAGTATATAAGAGTATTTAATTAGTTTTAAAAAAAAACAGGTTAGGCTGATAGTTTATAACTAATGCTATAATTTAAATAATATTAGCATTTAGTATTTAAAACTATAAAATCTTTTGGTTCGCATGTGTCGCCTGCGCTCACAGAACTGGGAAATTGCCATAATGTGTGGCCAAGTCACGCGCTGAGTTGGTTGACTTTTGTTCAGTTTTGTGGGCTTTTTGGGTTTGGGTTTCGTTTGCTGCGTGGGCAGATGCTGATGCTCGCTGCTATTCACTATTCACTATTCACTACTCACTACTCACTATTCATTTCTTTTCATTTGGCTGTTGTTGTTGGCTTTTTAATTTAGTTTGCTGCCTTTTTGGCTGTTGGTTAGTCGAGCGACGAGTTCAGCTCGAAATGGGCTCAGGCCGAGACCCAGCTTGAGTTCAGTTCAGTCGACAGTCGACGGTTGGACGGATGGACGGACGGACGTACGTGACCCGCTGTGGCGCGCAGTTCCAGTTCTTTAGTTCCTTAGTTCCACGCTCAGTTCTTCAATTGTTCCAGTTTCCAGCTCTGACATTTGATGTGCCGCATTTGGTTTTCATACTCGTTCACGAGCTGAAAAGGGTATATTGGTTTAATTTGGATAAAGTTAGATAAAGTGAGATAAAGATAAAGTGTTAAGGTTTTTAAATTTATTCATCTCAGTTTTAAAGCATACAATTTTTTCAAACAATTTATTGATAACATCCTCTTAAGATTAAGCACAACGCCCACTTGGGGCGTGGCAAATCGTTTTAATCTATGTATGTATATGTAGAATAATTTCGATACTTACACTGGGGGGCGTGGCAAAACGCAGAAAACTGTAATCCTGTAATCCGTATAAACTGAAAAAATATCTCCCACAATTTTACAGCTTACTTTCTGTAAATAGTTTAAGACTGCTTTCATCTGAAGTATTGCGTCGTCGGTTACACCCGCTTGCAAAAGTTCTTACTTCTGTTTCTTTTTTCTTCATTTTTCCATGGTGCGTGCCTCAATTGTTTCTGGCGTTGCCAAGTTTTGGTGCGTGTGCAAAGCAAAACTATGAAAAAGCGCAGCAGCTAAACACACACACACACACACACACACACACACACACACATACACACGGCGACACGAACAAAGCCTAGTCAATTTAATTTATTTTGTCACTTTTTTGTTTGGCACTTGTTGTTGTTGTTGCTGTTGTCATCAGCATCTGTGCCTCTCTCTGTGTGTGTGTGTGTGTGTGTGTGTGAGTCATTGACTTATTACACACTTCTATAAAGCGGATGCCCTCCCTCCCACCCCCCGTCTACCCCATTCAGCGATCATCCTGCTGTTGTCCTTTGTATTCCATTTGCTGACGCATTTAAATTTCTATTTGCAATGCCAGTCGGATGGCATCGATGCCAATTGCTGCTCATGCGGCTGAGTTGTCAACGTAATTGAGTCGACCTCGACACACACACAAACACACATACACACTAAAACATACACTCAGTCAGTTTTTGGGCTGACAGCGTTCTCTTTAGTTGCCAATTTGTGCATAACTTCAACTTGAGCACAGCTGCTGTCCGTCCGGACTGCGTTCATTAAACTTGACTTGGAGGCATGCAACCAAAGGATTTACCTCATTTTCAGCATTAGCTAGGCGAAAGCCTGCAAAGCACATAAGGACTAAGCTCTAACATTGTGTGGAAATCAAGACTTGAATTCAAACTGGCTGCAACTGACATTTTAATTGGCCTTAAAAATGTTGGCTCTAATATGAAGAACTAAAAAAAGAAAGAGCTGAAAATAGTAAATAGAAAAATTGAGTTATAAATTTAAATAATTATTCTTAGAACTATTAACATTAGAGACAATTCGAAAAGGTTTTTTTTTATTAATTTATATAGTGTTTTTTATACTGTGCTCATAAAGTGACAATGGGCATATTAGTTTTGTGCAAGCGTACTAATATTAGTGTCAACAATTTAGCAATCAGCAAATTAAAATCAATCTTCAAAGAATTTAATTAAATATTCGATTATTTAAATTAAAATTAAATAAAAAACTCTTTTTTACATATGTAGTTTGCTTTACATTTTGTGTCAAATATAAATTCTTTTTTAAGTAAACGAAAAGAATTTTAAAATGAAAATTTAAAAGCAATATTTTTTTACAAACAAATTAAGTGTTTTATATTTTGTGTAGAATATAATTTTTTTTAAGTAAGCGAAAAGGATTTTAAAATTAAAATTTACAAGCCATATTTTTTGTACTTCTTTAGTTTGTTTTAAGTTGTGTGTATGTTTTGTTTCGTACAGTTTTTAATTAATTTAAGTAAAATTCTTTAATGGTCCCAAAAATAAAATAAAATGTATATTACAAAATAAAATCTTTCTGTTTAATTATTCGAAGCAAATTTTTAAATTCCTGTTTGCTGTTTGGTGACTTTATTGAAATATTGTATTACATTTTTATTATGTAATCTTGATGTAATTACACGCATATTTATTTTATATATTTACATATATTTTTTTAAGACCTCGCGTGCTTATTTTCCATGCAGAGAGATTGCATTGGACTCTTTGCTGAAAAAATAAAATAATCCCTGTGATGCGGACCAAAAATGATTTAATGTCCACATCAGGAGTAAAACACTCAGCTTATTTATCCCTAAAAGCAGCTGCTGGCTCCCCCTGTCTGCCAGTCTTCCTGTCCTCTTGTCCTCCTGTCATTTGGTGGCCTTTTAAAGTTGGCGCCCTTTAAAGCCATGTCCATAATTCCGTTCATCATGTCCTTGGCCAACATAAAGTGCCCGAAATGAATGAGCGAAATTAAGCGAATGGCGGGCGGATAAATGCAGAGTGAGAGAGGGAGAGAGAGGGCGTGAGCTGTGTCGAGTGCAAAAGGGGCGTGGCCAGTTGACACAGCGGTTGGCCACTGGCGCAACCGGAGCGCTGCATTAATGCAAAGTTTAAGTGTTGCAAATGACGTTGATAATGGCCAAAACGATGACGAGCACGAACACTACGAGCAGAGGGGGGGTGGAAGAGGGGGGGGGGTTGATGTTGGTAGATAGAAGGGTGCAGTTGGTAGCTTGACAGCTGGCAAGTTGTCTGCGAGTCCTTGCCATACACTGACACGTGGTAAAATGAGCATATTCGGTTTGCTAGAATTTATACGTGTATCCACGACAGATAAACATTTCAATTGAATAAAATATTTACTAAAAATTGAGTACTACGCCCACTTGGGGCGTGGCAAGCCAATTTCATCTATGTATCTTATCAGTTTTTACGTTAAATGCATGAAATTGTTTGGAAAAATTTCTGAAGACCTTCTCTAACGATAACACAAATAATGTTTTCGATTCAAATAAATAATAAATCATATGTTTAATTTAATTTAATTTAATTTGAAAAATTTTTGGAGCATAAACTTTTCTGACAAGTATTTTTTTTTTTTTTAAATTGTGCAGTATTGTGCAGTCGGTTACACCCGTCATTTTTATTTGTTGTCCTTGTTGCTGGGCGCTTAATATGTAATTTATAATTTTGATTGCGCTGTCGCTGCCTCAGTTGGCGTTGGCGTCGGCGTCGCAGTCGCTGCACTTAATCCGAGCAGATAAATATATACGCTTATTAATAAGGGCCGCCGGTCAGTCCAGTCCAGCCTGGGCGGGTCGCCTCCCCCCCACCCCCCCCCCCCTTTTCGCCACCCCCGCATTGGACACACTCAAGTGTTTGCGTTAGCGCGACACTGGGCGTGGCAGCTGCTAGTGGGAGGGGCGGAAAGTAATTAATGATGCGTAATTTATGAAAATTATACAATTGCCGAGCTGTCTGGGGCGGCAGACACGCCCACTGCGCGCTGCAGCAAACAAATTATGGACATGCCCCAACAGACGTAACTGTACCTCAATCCCCCACCCCCCCTAACCCAACCACTAAACAGGCAAAATGCCTTTCAGCTGCCTTTGCTTACTTAGCCCAAAAACTTTATATGAAGAAAGTTTGGAGCAGCCGTCGACAATGTGATGCGGTGACAGACGGCAACGGTCGGACGGACGGAGGGACGGACGGAAGGGAGGGAGGGAGGTACGTTTTTTCGGTTAGCTTAAATGCAAAGCTGTTGCGTGGGCTGTGAGAGACGGCAACAACATTTTATTAACAGGCGTCCTCTATGAAAAGCTTAAAAAACAAAAATTAATTTAAATTACATATTTGCACAAAACAATGTGAACTGCAAAGGCCACAGTGGGTGGGGAGAGGGGGAGGGGCGTGGGGGGTGGTGTAGGTGGAATGGTGTGGGTGCAGTGCTTTAACATTAGCCCGCCCACCTACATGGTCGTTATCGTTGTTAGCTGCTGTTGTTGCTGTTGTTCCTGCTGTTTGCCAAAAAATCCTCGAATTATACAAATTTACGATGTTTCGCTCTCTGCCAAAAGCCAGCAACAACAACAGCAACAAGGACAGCAGCAACAACAACAACAACAACAAGGACAGCAGCAACAAAAATGTTTCCACGCACAGCAGCAAAGTCAAAAAATACAAATAGAATTGAATTTTTCATGAGCTCAAGACGAAATTTCAGTGCGCTGCAATGCCAGCAAAGTGTACGAGCAGAAAGCGAGCGAAATAGATAGAGAGAGAGAGAGAGAGATAGGAAGAGAGATAGAGAGATTTAAGAAATTGAAAACAGGTGAATTCGGTTTAAAGTGTGGTTGCCATTTATATTGCAGGCGAAATCTGTCCATAAAACGTTCAAGAATGTTGCACAAAAACGAAAACAGAAAAAATGCAGAAAGGAAAGAAAAGAAATAATAATAAAGGAAATGAGAAGGCTGCCAGTGGAAGGTTTGCGAAAGTTGCATAAAGGAGAATTGAAGAAATTGAGAGAAAGTGGGAAGGAAGAGATAAAAGGAAAGAAAGCGCATGATTTACAGAGAATGGGGTAAAAAAAAGAAAGGAAGAAAGGAAATAGACAGAGAAGAGAGATAAGATATGACAAAGAAAGAAAATGATGAGAGATAAAAAAAGAGAAGAGAAGGAGAAAAATAAATAATAAGAGATTCACAACGAAATTGATAAAGAAAAAGCGAGGGTGAGGGAGAGTTATTGAGAGAGAGAGAAAGATATTGAGAGAGATAGAGAGAAAGAAAGAAAGACATAGAGATAGCAAGATAGCGATAGGGAGGGAAATGAATAGAGAGAGAGGGAGGATAGAGATAGAAAAAACTGGAGTTTAAGAAAGACAGTCAAGAAATGAGAGAGAGAGAGAGAGAGAGAACGAGAGGGAGGGACGGAGAAGAAAAGAAACAGAGAGGACGTGCGCACTCAAAAAAGAAGATTGCTAATATAAAAAATTGGTTTAAATAAAACAAGAAAATATGCCATAAATTCCACTGGAGACGCGAATAGAGAATATGTTAATTTCAAAAGGCTTCAAATTTTTTTTTTTGGCTTAAATGCTGCCAAGCTGCCTACGATAATCAAGCGGCTGTTTGCGGTTGGCTGGCATTTGATGCGTGTAGGGTGCACTGAACAAAAGCCAAAGCCGAAACTCTTGTAGCGGAAAACGGAAATGTTTTACATGCACGCAGCGCTGGCAGCGCACTCCAAAGGGATGGTGGGGAGGGTTGCGGGGGGATGGTAGAAGGTGTTGCTGTGGCTTGACTTGGGCCGTAAAGTGCGTCGACAGAGGTGTCACACACACACAGCTAGATGTAAACGGCAAAGCAAAGTCATGTCAGTTGGCTAATTTTTTCTTAACATGCGGCGCCGCAAAGTATGCAGCGAAAAAAACACATCTTTCACACGCCTCGGAGGTGTCTCTCTCCCTGACTGTGCCTAATTAGTGCTTGTACACACACACACACACACACACACACACACACACACACACACACACACACACACACACACAACTTGTGTGCACTTTTTCTTCAGCATTTAAATCGCAAATTGAAATAAATGTATTACAAAATGTGGCCAACCACAACAAATGAACACAGCGCGTTGCCAACTTTATGACAACAACAAAACTAGAACGTTATAAATTTGTTAGCCAAGCCCTACAAAAAAAAAATTGATTCAAACTTTGTCTCGCTCACGCTCCTGTGCTCTCCGTTCCGTTAACCAATTGCCAGCGGCCAATGCGCCAGTTAATTAGCTCATAAAATATGCACAATGGCTAACAATTCGCACCTTGGGCCTGAAAAGGTGAACACCCCCCTCTCCAAGTTCACCTGCTCTTCGGTTCCGCACGCCTGGCAAATAAAATAATTGAGTGCCAAAGCGAACAACAAAATATAGTTGAAGAAATTTACAACAAAAAAAATGTAACAAAATTTATAGCTGAAGTTTAATACCCTTCCTACTGTTGTCTTTGTAAAAGTATTTTATAGTCAGATCACGAGCTCAAATTTAATTACAAAAATTTTAAAATAGATTTTGCCAGCTTCTATATTACATTATTAGTTGATAGTTTACAGATTAATAACGAAATAATAGAAAATATAAATATGAGTTCGAACTAAATAGATTTTTTTGTTTGTTGGATTGAGTATTATTTTTATATTAAGGATTACAAATATGTGCTAAACTTAAGAAATTTAAAACCTGTTTTAGGTATACAATTTTTATTTTTTATTATTAGTGAAACTTTGAAAAAATTCGACAAATTAAAAAAATTTGGGGCATAATTATTTAATTTGCGAATTATGATGCTTAAATTATCAACAGTAAAAAATAAATATTAATTAAAGTTGAAATCAATAAATAAATAGTTTTTAATAAAACTATATTTATCGCGTGTTAAATTGAAGCTAGGGTATTAGAAAGAAACTGCGATGAAAGCGTCGCGATTTTACAAATAAAGTTTCGGTTGTTTTCTTGTTGTTCGCGTTGTTTACGATGTTGTTATTGTTGTTGTTGTTGGTTGTGCTGTTGTTGTTGTTGGTGTTGTCATTTGCGTTGTCGTTGTCGTTGTCTTTGGCCATGTATTGCAGATGAGTGTATCTGAAGTTTATGAACTTTGTAATTACACACTTTATTAATTTATGCGCTGCGGGCGGAAAAAGTGGGTGGCTGAGGGGGACGGGGGAGGGGCTAGCATGTCGGGGTGAAAGGCAAAACTTATGCCTCAGCCAAGGGAGAATAATATCACGAATGACAGCAGCTGCGAAAGAGACAGCAATAATCAAAGAAAGAGACAACAAATGCACGGAGAAGGAGAAGGAGGAGGGGGAGGCAAGAGTATCAAGGGGGGGCAGGGCGGCTAAAAGAAAAGGGAGACAGAAATGATGACAGCCGGGTCTTTGCTGATAAATCTTATAAATTAGGCAGATTTTTGCTGTAAATTAAACCAAAATAAAAGAAACGAAAAAAAAAAAACAAAAATATGAAAACAAATGAGCACAAAAAGGTAAGAAAATATTGTAATAAAAAATTATTTATTTATTTAGATTACGAAGAAAGCTCAAGTAATATAAAATGAAATTTTAATTAAAGTGCGCGCTAATTGAAAACAATTCTTAAGCGTTTCTCAAGAATTTTGCTGTTTTTTTTTGGGGTGTAGTAAAAACTAAGCAGAGGAGAGCGCAAATTATGACTGGGGACTTGTAAAAGCTGTGGAGGGTTAATTAGCCCGAAGGCTGTTATGATACCTGAACGGAATAGGTTTTGGATTAGCCTTACCATAAAATGGCGGAGGATTGCGAGGCATTAACCTAAAAAGTGGGGTTACATAAAGTGGAAAGTGTGCTTCAAATTTAATTGCTAAAAACAATAATTGAATTCATTAATTTATATTAATTTATATCAAACTAATGAGTTAAAGAAATAATGTTTTTAAACTCCATTTTTTTTTAATATAATACAAAATATTTTAATATTTCAGCTTAAAATTTTTTGTGCTCTAGAATTTCATGTCAGCTGTCCTGATTTTATTTTTATTTCAATATTAATTTCAACATGTTGTGTTAAATATTTGTACCAAAAAAAGGCCAAGGGCTGTCAACAAAATTAAATATGTGTGCACAAAATTTTGTTACTCAAAAATTAAATTGAAATTTTTTTTTATTGATTGTATACACTACACTTTGGTACATTTGTAGCATATGTTTGATGAACAAACAGCCTTTGAGCTCATATTCTGTTTTGCCTCTCTTTCGCTCACACTCTTTGCGCACTTGAGAATTTTGCAATTAGGATGCTGCTATTTATGCACCTAGTTAAATTTGTAACCTGTAGTTATTTATATTTGGAATGCTCCTGAAATGAACATAAACAATTGTTGTGTTGAGGATTTTCGAAGATTTTTCAATACAAGTATATGTATGTGTATAGGTATATGTTTATGTATGTATATATATTTTAGAGTTTTCTTTTGCCAGATGAAATTGAATTTGTTGTCGTTTGGTAACTTGAGCGGGCAGCCATGAGAAATGAAATGTAAATTCATGAGCGGCAATTTATTTGATTGCAATTTCCATTCCGGCAGCATTTGACGCTGATCATCAACGACACTGGGAAAACATTTACAATTTAATTAAAGTGTAAATGCTGAAAGGAATGGCCAACAAAATATACGCAAAACTTATCAAGTGTGACTGAGACAGAGAGAAGTAGAGAAAGAGAGAGCACAACAATATACTGCAACTGGATTTTAAAATCGGTAGCAAATTTTTGTGAGTCGTGTGAAGTGTGTTTATCTTGGAGTTGCCCCCCCCCACAACAAACCCCCCCCCCCCCCCCCCCCCCCCTTCCTAACCCCCTACCCCCTTTCCATACGTACCCTCAAGGTGTCGCAATGCTGGCCAGCATATATAATGGCCATGCGGATATTTTGGCAACTGCTTCGAGTTTGGGGTTCGTTTTGCATTTGGCGCGTGCTTCTTCTACTCTATATATTTTTTTTCGGGTTCACTCTTCTTCAGAGTTCATAACTTATGTATGTGATGTGTGCGCCTGTCGCTATCTCTCTCTCTCACTCTTTCTCTTGCTCTTCTTACTTTACTCTTTCTCTCTCTGTGCTGCAGTTGATTTGTTTTCTTTTCTTTTTTTTTTGGGGTTCTTTCTTGGAGGGGGCTTAAAATTATGGCGCCCAAATGGCGTGCAACTATTTCAATGTGACATTTCCTTCGGGGAGCTGCAATAAAAATGGTCAAGTTATTATTTACCAGCCAGGTGCAAGAGTCAGCCATGAAATACTGGCTCCACGCGATGAGTCACTGAACCGGTTTAGGAGCCAACATAAAATGTGTTGAAAAGCGGTGCAAAACATAATTTATTATGTGCCGAAAAATTTGCTTTAAAAGGTGATAATAAGCAACAGCTATAAAGTCATTAATTATATATATTTCTGATCAGCATATATATTATTTTTGTTTTTTTTATACCATACGCATGCCAAGTTTATGAATAATATATATTAATAATATTTATTTGCAATTAATTTTTTGTTTGTTTAATATTTGTGTGTTATTTTGTAGTTAAATAAAATTGAACGAGCGTAAAAATATTGTTGGTATATTTTTGTGCACCAATTTATAATTTTGAAAATTCGTTTTACGTTATATATAATTCAGATATTCTACAAAAAAATAATGTTTATAAAAATATTAAATTTATAATAAATAAAAATCATAATTGGCTAAAAAAGGGCTACTTGAGATAAACTAAATTATTCTCTTATTGGGTGCATAAAAAACAACAATCAATTAGCCAGTTAATAAACACAAAGAGTCTTAAATATAATGCAAACTTAAAGCTAGTTTAGGGCCAATTCAAAATTGATACAAAATTAAATCAAACACAAAAATTCTGACACACAGATTGAGAGATATATATTGCGCTTTAGTTTATTTTTGGTTTTTGAGGTTTGTCCGCTTGAACAGGAGGGAGGGGGAAATTTGGTTGCGATTGTTGCGATGATTGAGTAGAAATTGGTCTGGCTGCGAGCCCATTTTATGTGTGTTTATGCGCATATGTAATAATGTGTGCGCAATTTAATTGAAACGAATGACCACAACACACATGTGTGTGGGTGTGTGTGTGCTTGGTGAGTTGTGCATCTATTAATAATGTCAGCCGCAATTTTATGTTTCACGTTTCATTCCATGCCATTTCATTTTATTGTTAATTTCTTGTACGAAACACGACCTCACGGCCAACTCCTCCCACCCCCCCTCCAGCCATTTTCATTGTCAGCCAACAATGCAGTAAAGAAACTGAAAAAAAAACATTGCGATATTGCGTACTTTTACATGTGTGAATGGGAAAGTGTGCACAAAGGCCGCGAACAATGAAAACCACTAAATTTTAAATATTAATGCAAACATTCAGTGAGTGCGTTCATCAGTTCATCAGTCGGTCAGTTTGTCAGTCGATTGCAGCACACACTCAATTTTAATGCAGGCGCGATGTCAGTTTTTATTAATTAAAATTGCCGCAAGCGGATGCTGCAACGGCCCCGGCAACTGAAAGACGAGGCGTGTATTTTGTCAGCCACAATAAATACAAAAAAAACTTGACAAACAAGTCGTATGCAACCGACTAAGCAATACTCTGTTCACAGTCTAAGTAAAGACAAAATAAGGTTGAAAACAATTAAGAGTTGTCTGAGAAAAAAAAATAATTCAAGAAGAGAAAAATAAAATTGAAAGTAGTTATAAATTAAATACAAAAAAAAAAATATATATATATTTTAATTAAAAAATAAAACTTAAAAAATTTAGCTGCTTAACAGCACTATTTCTTTTTTTTTTCAATTTTCTATAAAAATAACTCGTATCTTTTACATATTTGGTTAGTTGTTACAGCAAATCAACCAATTATTGCCATTCTTTGTGTTACAGGGTATCAGGCCTTGGCTAATTGTACATATCATATTCAGAAACCCATAAATACATGCAAGAACACATCATTTATGTTGCATGTGTATGTAGAAAATCTGTGTGCTTCTGTCACACGTGTCGTATGAGTAATGCAAAAACGGGCTCCTCCAATTGATGCATTTTATTGCCACATTGCAGGCTAATTATGGCACATCAACGGTAACTTTATCGCTTAACAAGTCCCTACGTCTGTCTGCCACACACAAGCACACACACTCCTTAACCCACCCGCACACACACACACACACACGCACACACAGCTGTCGCAGTCAGTCAGCCAAATGGTTTCGTGTGGCAATCAGAACGCTCATTCGTTCGTGCAATGAATAATTTCCGCTTTAATAAATTTTACAACACAAGATGCGATTTGCAATGTGATTTCAGCAGCAACTAAATGCATACTCATGCGCATACAGCACCATCCCCCCACCCCGCATCCCTTTACATACGTCACTCTCTCAGTCGATAAACACACTTTGTACATTTATACACATTTATTATTTAAGTCCAACATATGCATGCATGCAGACTGAAAACAAAAGCCAAATATTGTGAAAATCATTTTCAATATTTGCGTTTTTGGTGGCCATTTTTTTTGATTTTAGTGATTGCTTTTACTTTTTTTTGGCATGGATAGGAATTTAATTTTTTTTTTACGATTCGAATATTTCTTGGACAAAAAAAAACACATTTTTATTGAATAAATATCGGCCAATGCAGTCTAATTTCGGAAAGATATACTTCTTATAAATTATTAAAGCCTATTGAATCGTTAGCTATTGAAAAATGTAACATTAAAATGTTTGCGATTTTGGCAAATTTGTTCAAAATTTAAAATTGAAGATTTTAAAATTTTGATATGACATAATTTGCCCAAAATATGCGTAATTTAATTTTGAAAAACATTTTCCTTTATTTTGGACAGAAATACTTACATATATATAGACTTATACGATTCGAAAGAAAGTCTGTAAATGAACACAAAATGCAGACAGAGGCCAGGCAAGTGTCCTAAATTAGACTTTGAGAGCTTTTTATATATATATAATTTTGTTTTATGGCCTTTTTGCCTTTAACGCAATAGGTTACATTAAAAAAGGTTATCGCCAGTTTTTATTAAATTTCGTTTTTTTTTTTGTGATTTTGATTGATTTCTTTATTGGCCTTTGGCACTGATCAGAGTTAAATAACAGATTGTGATGCCATATAGTTGCTATAGCAACCGGAGCTATATCAAATATCAAACAATGTAAAGCACCTAACAAATTTGAGGTGCATAATTGACACAGCCCCCGGGGAGACAGAAAGACAGAAAGACACTTGAGCAATTGGCATTGTAATGCCACTTTAATGCTGACAGTTGGCGAGTGTGTGTGTGTGTGTGTGTGTGGTTGTGCACATTCATACAAACTGAGCTCTCTTTTTTATTTGGAAGAGTGACAGCTGACAGGAAGTGGCAAACAGCTGCAGTTCCTCGTGAGTTGTCGCCGCGCTGTCTAGGGAAGGGGGTGATAGGGGGAAAAAGGGGAGGGGGGAGGGGGGGGATTGGGGAAGTGCGCTTACTACTTGAATATGCTCAAAAGCGCTGGCAAAAGCAATCAGAGCAACGAAATGGAACCCTTACGTTGGCATTTCAATGAAACCCCCCTCCGCCAAAACCGAAACTCAAAGCCAAACTCAAGCCGAAACCAAATCAAATCCAAAGCCATAGTCGAGGCCAAAATGAATAACGCAAAGCGACGCATGACTGAATGTCAGCCAAAGGGGGGTAGAGGGGGTCTTTTGGATACCTAAACCATGTTCAGTTCAAGGCAACAAAATACCAAAAAAAAAGTGCACAAAAATAGAAAGACATGGTCGCGATATGGCTAACCAGGGAAACAAACCGCCAAAAAAAAATATAAAAAAATAAAAATATAGTCCCCCCTTCGGGGGGAAGTGGATATTGTTGCCACTGTGCTGATACCCCAGGACAATTGGAAGCACATGGCAACCCTTGGCGCAGCTCTTTAAGACGTTTGTCGCTAAGCGAAATGCCGACAATTCTCCAGCCCCGCCCACTTGTGTGTAAATTGCAGCCAATCATGATTTAATAGATAAAAATAAAATAAATATAAAGAAAAAAAATGAATAATAGAAAAAAAAATGGAAGAGTTCAAGTGGATAAAGCATAAAGCGTTATGCACAAAAGGCCACGCTGAGGTGAATGCTGCAGTCAGGCAGCAAGGGTTAAGGATGCGAGGGTGCGAGGGTGCCAGGGTAGGGTGGTGGGATAAACCACTTTAACAGCTCCCCCAGGATCGATCTGTGCTAAAGCTAAGGCTAATAGTGGCCAGCTGGTACGTGGCAAAGGGCGTCGTAGTTATGACGAAAACAACACAACAAAAAGACGGCAAAAATAAAACCCAAAGAAAACGCCAGAGAGCTCTTGTCTGAGAGCACTTGAGACTGCGAGATACCCAACAAAAGTGTAACAGAAAACTTGTTTATATAGTGTATATATAGAGTCAAATTTGTAAAAGGTTGCTTACTATTCAATTAAAAGGGCTATATAATAACTTCAGATATTATTATCATTATATATAATATCAATAAGTGATAGGTAGACAAAATAAAAATTAAAATATAAATACAAAAATATCAAATTTACCATATCAACGACAAAATATTACTTTAATGAACTTTTTGATTTGATTTAATTTGATTTTAAGGTTGAAAATCATCTAATATTCTGGCTTACAAACATTTTAATAAAATTGGGTTGAACCAAAAATATTCTATTTTTTTAACTTTGGAACAAAAAAAATTTAATTAATAAAATTAGTAAAAATTAAGTTCGAACCATGGAAAATATAATTTTGATTTTATTTTATAATTACTTTGGAAACCATGTTTAGGAGAATTCGATATTTCCAATTGGAAAATTATCAAAATAGTTTTTGTAATTTCAATCGTGCCTAATTTAAATTTTTGTGTAAAGTTTGACAAACTAATGTTCTGTCTTCATAGCTATAAAAAGATAAGTTGATGAACCGAGCCTATATAGAATATTTTTTTAATTCTTAAATTGATTGCGATCAAGATATATTTTTAAAAATATTTATTTATATACATACATATTTTTTGTTTTAAAATTTTTATGTTCACACCTGAAACGATCGAACCTTTTAATTAAGCACCTTTTGATCGAGGGTATGCAAAAAAATGGTATTTCTTGAACGCCACAAGGAAGGGACAAGACAAGACAAGATGGGACGGGACAGGACAGGTCGGGACGGGTAGAGGCCCCGACAGGACGCAGACAGGATATGCGCTGTACAACGACACTTGACGCTCGCCCCTGCGGCAATGGCAAAAGGGATGCCATCAAGACGAAGTAACAGAGCCCAACAAGCCGTGATGGAGATGGAGATGGAAATGAAGATGGAGATGGAGACCATGTTGCAGCCTAGAAGTGAAGCAAACCAATTTCGAATTCGCGCAACAGCAACAACAACAACAACAACAACAACAACAACAACAACAACAATCAGAATACGAATGTTGATGGCATCGTCGTCGTTGCTGCTGATGACGGAAATTGATAAACGCGCAAAGGAGAAATTTCGCTGTTGTTGTCGTTATTGTTGCTGTTGCTGTTGTTGTTGCCCATGGTACGCGCAATCACAGCAGGAGTGTGGGCGGGTTGGCGTGGGCGAACTCACAATAACCGAAATCAAAATCAAAAATTGAGCAGCTTTTGATGACAGCTCAAGTGGCGCCCAGTTATCGATTACAGGCCCCGTCAGGAGTTGGGGGGCGGTAAATGAGGCTGGGAACTGTTACACTTTAGTGGGTGGGTGGATGGGTGGTGGGAAATTCGATGCCATAGGTAATGGCCGTTTTGCTACGCGGCTCTAATTGGCACTGGCGGGGTTAACGATTCTTAACCCCAGCAACGTGCAACATAAATTAATCAAATTGCGAAATGTGGCAGGCAGCAACAAAGAAGCAAAGCCAAAAGCAAAATAACAAGCAACAAAAAAAAAGAAAAGAAAACCCAACAATTGTTAAGCGAATATTGCGTTTAACAGCTACAGCAGAAAGAAGCTGAAAAAGAAGCAAACACACAATTTGCGCTGAAAGTCCCCCCAGCACAAGCTATGCGCACTAATGACCAAAGCAAAGCACTACAAGAAAAAAAGAGAAGAAAGAAAAAAATAAAAAATAAAATATATATATATATTAAGAAGAAACGAGCTCGCATTTTTACAAGTATTAAAAACAAGCAGGCAAACAATGCAAAAGGCGACAGCGAATAAATTGTAAACTTCAGTTGAACCCATTGTCAGGGGAGAAGCAGAAAGAAGCTGAGCCCTCGTCCGAGAGAGAAGCAACAGCAGCAGATTGCAATGATGCCACTTAATGAGTTGCTTATTATGATTAATTGGTAGTCAGGGAGATGTAGCTGGCTGGCTGGCTGGCGGGCAGTTCTTTGGTAATAACTGCCTCTCAAATGGTTTAAATGAAGTGCACATCGTGTGGGTTTCGAAAATAATGAGAATTCTTTTCATGTTAACCTCAACTCAAAATTCTTGGCATTTAATCAAAGTCAATTATGTTACCTCAATAAAATTTATTGCATTTCTGATGTGAGACACTCGAGACTTAATTCTGCAGGGAAATTTAAAAATTAAAAAAAAAATCTTATTTAATGATTTTAATTGTTACATTATATATATACATATATAATTTATATATATATTCAAAAGTAAGGCTATAATTCCAAATGATATTTTTTTTATTTTTTTAAACTTCTTTATAAAAAAAATATATATTGTTGTAAATTTAAATTCTACAATCATTTTGTCTTTCGATATATATCGATCTTTATTTCTGATCACATAAATTAAGATTAAGATGCAAATTTAAAGTAATTTTTAACGTTTATTTTTACTATGAAGCTTAGCAGGTTTAAACTGCTTCAGCATATGAAAAATGTATTCCATTTGAAATACTTAAACTGATGTACGAAAGCAACTAAATGAGGCTTTAACTTAGTTGGCAAGACTGTCAAATGGCTGAAGGCATTCCATGCCATTGGCACAGATCGTTGACTAGATTTGCTTGCCACGTCTTTCACGGCTGCCGCTGCTGACAGGCATCACGCATACGCCCCATGTTGCTGGGGAGGGGGTGGGGTACAACGAAAAATGTCATCGACTAATTGCACAGTGTGCGTCATAATGGGGTTAAGCTGTATCAGCACCGTTAGATGCGGGGGTTAGGGGTTAAGGGGCTAAACTTGAAGACATCTGACAGCTGGACGAACAGGAAGACAAATAAGCGGCGCGTCAACCCAAGACGGCGGCAGATTTCATGGCTCTTAAACGGATAGACAGTCATTGTGAGGGAGGCGTGGCAGTGGTGGGCTGGGGTTGGGATGCGAATGGGGCAGGCTTAGCTGATGAATCGGAGTCGTCTCACACGCGTGTCCGGTTCAACGGTTATTGTGCCGTGCGGCGCTTGCCAAAAGAAAATGAAAACAAGCCAAAACGAGCCGGGCGGGCGTTACCGACTGCGTTATACCCAATTCACGATTTAATTTTAATATTGTTATTAATATATAATTAATTATGGGAGCACATTCTATCAAATTTTGTGACTTTAAAACAGAGCTGACCAATTATCGATATTCCAAATTTGATATAGATATTTTCGATTTTTTAAGGCCGAACGCTATAGTGGGCGTGGCCGTGATATCAAGGCCGCCATCTTTGGGCTATTAACATACAAAATTTGGTGGCTCTATTTTTAAAATAGTGGAAAATATTCGCCTTTTATCGATTTGCGATTTGAGGTGTATCGATATGTTATCGAATTGCCAGTTTCCCAGTGGACACTTTGTCTGAAGATGCTAACTACAGGAATATATCAAAAATTTATATGGACGGACATTGCACAAACAGAATATACTAGTTTCACTTTGGTGAATGCGTATAAAAAAACCCAGCTAAAAAATGGGGATTGTCGTTGGGGTTGGGCTTGGAAAAGGGGTTCGAAAAAAATAGAAACATTTGTATGCAAACTTGCTAACTGGGCACCTCTTGTTTTTGTTGACTTTCATTTCTGTTTTGTGTCTCTATTTTTGGACATGTTGTTGTTGTTTTTGTTGCTCTTGTGATTTGTGTGGCTTTCAAATTGCGAAATTCGCGGAAGCTGACATTTATTCAACAGCCAGAGGCGCTGCAAGCAGGCTGCGGCGCAGGGGGAGGGGAGGGGGGAGGGGCTGGTGCTAGCACTCTATTGTTTTGGGCATGGCCTACATAGAGCGTGCATGGCCCCATCTATATTCACAGCAGCATCAACCAGACAAGCTAGCATCATCTGCATGTAGTAGGCAGAGGGTGTTGCTTTGGGAACGGGGGGAACGATGGGGGGGAGGGGGGGGGGGTCTGCTCCTGTTCTGTGCTTGATGGCATTGACACCTACGACTCGCTGCGTTGTTGCTCTCTGTTGCTTATCGAGTGCTGAAATTGCGATTTGTTGCCAGTTCTTGTTGTTGTCGCATAATTTAACTTATGCAGCTGTAGTATGCGAGGTGTGTGTGTGTGTGTGTGTGTGCCTATCTATGCGGCAATTGCCATAAAGCAAGCGCATATGCTGGGAATTGTTTATGCGTGATGAAACAGATACGAGATGCAAGTTGAGAGCTCATCGCTGAGAGCTAAAATCGGAATTTTAGAGAATTCGGGATGAGCTTCATATTATGGTAATTTTGTGGATATGTGCATCGTTAGACTTGGCCTAACTGGCCAAACAAATGCCAGAAGCAGATAGCTGAGAGCTGGTTTATTAGACAAACCTCAAGTATTGAGCGATTTATTGGCTGAGATGTGCAGCTTAAGTTAAGATTAACAAATCAGATTTCAAGGCCGATTACTTAAATATTTAAATTAAATATTCAATGAATTCAAACAAAGAATTATGTTTACATTTTTTTTTACTACTAAGAAATATTTTTTTGTGCATTTCAATTAGGAAAGTCCTACAAATAATCTAATATTATTTTTTATACTCATTCACAAAATGAAGCTAGTATATTGGGTTTATGCAATGTCCGTCAAGCTGTTCGTATTATTTTTGTATTATTTATGTATTTATATAAAGTTATTTTATTTTTATGTTACTTCAAACAAGTACGATTTACATTTGTTTAAATTAAATTAAAATTTTTTTAAAGCATTTTAAAATTTCATATATTATTGTAATGCAGTTAATTTTGTATAAATAAATATATAATTTTTTTTTCCATTTCTAAGATTAAGTTTACAGAAGGTCAACCACTAAAAGTTTTTTTTTGAAAAAGAATACGTTATTCAGGGTAATTTTTGGCTTTAACCAATTGCGAATTATAAGAAAGAAAATAACAAATTCTGTGCTGATTCCATGTTTCCGTATTTTAAACTAATTGCAAACAAGTTTCAAAACTTATAAATAAGTGTAGAAATTGTATGACATACATATATATATATACTAATTTTTTTATATGCTTTTGCTTTGGAACTGTGCAAACTGATTATATGGGAAACATGTGGTATAGCAAACACACCGACACATAAACACGCACACACACAAACACACACACACACATGCATATGCATGGAAGCAGGCAGCTTTCTTGGTTATAAATTTTCTCTCAGTATTTTTTTTTTGTATATTATATATATATATATATATATATTTTTTTTTTTTGGCAATACCAAATCCAATTTGCTGCCATTTCGTATTGCACCGCAGACTGCTCTTCGTGCACAAATGGAGCGGTGCAGCCCGTAAGCCCCCCGCCTACCCACGTCACCCCCCCACTCCCGACGTCTTCCCTTTACCAACGAAAACCGAAACCGTAGCGCATTTCGAATTCAAATGCAAATTGGCCACAGGCATTCAACCAGACGTTCTGTGTGTGTGCTGTGTGTGTGTGTGTGTGTGTGTGTGTGTGTGTGTGTGTGTGTGTGTGTGTGTGTGTGTGTGTGCACATACAGGCACATATAGAATTGATTAAACAAATATTTGCCATTGAGCCACAGAAGCCCAACGGGCGTATTTCTTCGCAAATTTTGATTTTTTTTGGTATTTTTTTTTTGTATTTTTCGTATTCTTTATTGTGCCTGGACAAATCCTTGCAATTACCGTAATGCCAGCGGCCTTGAAAAAAAACCCCGAGCAGGAATAAAAAGAAGTGGTTGTGTGTGTGTGTGTGTGAGAAGTGATTGTTGCATATGAATTTTGATGATGCTGCTGTTGCTGTTGCATGGTCAGTTTCAGTTTCAGTTTCAGTTGTCGGTTTCAACTGTTGTTGGGCTGCCACATGCCGCATGCCGCTTGCTACATGCCGCCTGGCTGCTGTCCTCGTTTCCCATTTGGAGCATGTTAATAAATTGCTGTGTAGTTAACTTCAGTTCTTCTCACTCGGGCATACTCTCTCTCTCTCTCTCTCTCAGTCTCTCTCTGGCATCTCTCTCTTGCGGCATTGTCATGACCTCCGCTCCCTGTGAATGGTGACACACTTAATTTTGGGGCTCCACATGGCGTTCATCCGACTCATGAATTTACTTCAACAGCGCCCGTTGAGCCCCGCCAGGACTATGACTATGCCAGGACTATGACTATGCCAGGACTATGACTATGACTATGACTATGACTATGACGATGCGGCTGCGGTTGCGGCCATGACGGTTCCATGGATTTGGCAGTGCTTCTGACACTGGGTCCGGGTCCGGGTCCGTGTCCGGGTCCGTGTCCGGGTGTCAGTTTGAGTTGTGTTGCCTAACTTCAGTATTTATGCAAACTGGGCAACAGCATTAGAAATTGGACAAGTGACAAGACTTTTTTAGAGAAGGTCACACAACACGAAACACGAGAAAAGCTCTGATCGTGACACGAAAAATATGTATATGTAAAAAAAAATACAAATATATAATATAAGGAGGTAAGAAAGAAGGATTAAAGTGATTGATCTTACTAAAAACGACTCATAAAGTGAAACGAATTAATCGCGCCAAGAATTACAACGAAATTATCTCTAAGAAATGCCACTCGTGACACGACAAACACTCGAACTAAATTGTTGGCGGCTCGTGACACGAGTGAGAAAATATATCAACATATATTTATATATATAAAATATAAATACACATGTTGCGAATTTTTTTTAAATGTTTTTAATTAATATATAATAATATAATTAATATACATAATTTAGTAAAAATTTAAGTCATCGATTTTTATCGATTTTCCACGCCCTTAGTGGCCCTATTCAAAGAATTTTGAAACGCGGGTATTTTGAATTTTGAAAGCGGGTATTTACGAGTATATATTCCTAGTTTCCAATCTCTAGCTTCGATAAGGCGATAAAAAATGCGTTCAGACGGAGAGAATAACGGAACATTGCATAAGCCCTATATGCTCTTTAAAAAACAGGGAGTGAAAAAGAGATAGTACGTGTGAGAGTGGGAGAGAGAATTTAAGTTGAGAGATGTATCAAATGTTGTAATTGCACTTTGTTCGCTGCTGTTGTTGCTGCCAAAATGAATTACAATGCCAGCAGCAGCAGCAGCTGTTGTCGAGAGTGAAAGGCATTAATGCAGCGCCTAGCATTTGGCATTGCCATAAGACCAACACACACACATACACACACACACACACACTGTCACACACACATATACAGAAAACAGATTTCGGCCTACAAATGAATATAAAGTGCAGCGAAATGAGTTTCTGCTGAAAAACTAGTTGCAGAAAGCTGCGTAAAGTAGAAGTAGAAATAAAAGTGGGGGGATTGCAAAGGGGTGGGGTGGGGGGGGGGGGCAGCACTCGGTCATGGGGCACGTTAATAAAATGAATGCCCCGCGTGCTGTCAGCTGCAACAACGTCTGTGGAAGACCAGCGCATGGCGTCTGGCCAGGATGGAGCCCATTTCCATTTCCATTTTCATTTCGAGCAGCTGTCGTTGTGCATTTTCTTTTTTTCTGCTTTTATTTTTTTCCCCCCTTCTTTTTTCTATTTTTTTTTTCTTTTATTTTTTTGGCGGGTCGCTCGCATTATTGTAGCCCAAATGATGATGAATAGGTTACGGAATGGAATTGGAACTGAAACTGAAACTAGAACTGGGACTGGGACGGGGACTGGGACGGGGAGTCTGGTCTGGTCTGGTCGGGTAACTGTTGCAGCCACTGCCTTGGCCTGCAAATGGCAGCAAACCGCATCAACATAAATAAAAAATAAAAGAGGCCAAAAAACAACTGAGAAACTATGAAGTTTTTAAGAGCTCTTGGCTGGTATACCTTTTACCCAAGCACACTAGAAAAACATACTAACAAAAAAAAACTGAATCGATTATAAATATAAATATTGGAAATTTTATGAGAATAGAAAAGTTGAATATTAACGAATATTAACGTTTTAATTTAAAGTGTATCATAAAAGTAATTATTTACATTGCAACAAAACATTTTTGTGTCAAACAACTAAATGCAAATTTATTCAAAAAAATTTGTAAAAGCAGTTTTATTTTATAAAGTTTGCTTTAATTATATTCAACTTAAAATCAGTTAACTTGGCTATAAACAAAACTATTATGTAAAAATCAGTTGTTATTGGACAATTTTTTTGAATGAAGTTCCTCGATAATATTATTTTACATCTAAAAATGTTCGCCAAATTATTTTATATAGAATACGTATTTTTTTGGGAATTATGTTATTAAAAAAATTTAAATAATATTAATAATAGTTAAATTATAGTTTTGTAATAAGTTTGCTAAAAAATTGCAAACTTCAAATATGTTTGTATTGAAAGAAATATAATTAAATAGATAAATATTGTGAAAGGTAAGCAAAAAAAAAATTTTAGTTAAGCCATGAATAGAAATATATGCAGCTGGAAAATCAATGAAGGTATTGGAGCGGGCAGATTTCTTGCTGACGCATAACTTTATTTTGATTTTTTGTTGATTTTTTTTTTTTGTAGCTGTGTAGGGTATATAAAAGGCGTATGAGAAATGGCAGCTTTGTTTTCTTTGTTTATTATACCCTGAACCCATTGAAAATGGGTAAAAAAGGGTATAATGGTTTTGTGCAAATGTATGTAACAGGCAGAAGGAAGCATCTCCGACCCAATAAAG
>SCDY01000841.1:0-43941 GCA_004143825.1 Drosophila micromelanica | reverse complement strand
CCCCGCCCCGCCGCAAATGCCTGTATCTCCCACAGTTTTTAAGCTAGAGTTACCAAATTTAGAGGGTAGATAACTGGCCACCGCCTTTAAAGATCGGCTCAAAATTTCGGCGACAAACCCCCATCCCCACTCACACCCTCACCTCCACCAACACTCACACCCCCACCTCCACCCCCATTCTCAAATATCGAAATTTTTTAAAATAATAATAATAATTAAGAATGTGAACGATTATAACGCAGTCGGTAACGCCCGACTGCAACGTTCTTACTTGTTTTTTATTTATATTCTTATTCTTATTCTTATAATTATATAAAATATAATAAGGTTAACTATATATCATTTTTTTAAGAAGCTTTTCATTTGGCTTCAATTTCTGGCTCCTTTTTTTGCTTATCTTCAGTTCTTTTTTTCTCTTTTATAATCAAAAGAGGCAGAAAGACGGCAAAAGACAAGACAAGGCCAGCTGTGTGTGGGCCAAGTTAACAGCTAATTTAATTTTGAGCTCAAACCCAGTGTCAAATAGCTGTTTTGAGAATTGGAGCGTGCTTGAAACCCACCAAACTAAACATTGGCCCACACAAATTAAGAAAAGTCCTGTCTAAGCAGTTGGAAAGGAGCTGTGTAACTAAGCTAGTTGTATATTTTATTGAATCCAGTTTGAATGTTTGGTCGGACCAGGCCTGGCCGGGCGCTGATTGTCGTCGATCCTTCGTTGCCTGATTGCCATGGGAAACAGTGGCACAGGTGGAGGCGCCAGATTGTGGCCCGTAATGGCTAAAACGAGGTCAGCTCGAGACACGGCAACAGCAAACAGAACAGAAGCCAAGAGTCAAGTAAACTCAACTTAGCTCAAGTCGAGTCAGCAAAAAGTTGCAAAAAGAAGCCTCTAATCGAAAGTGTTCAACTAGCAGTTATCCTTTAAATGATGTTAAATAGTAGCATTGTAATCATCGATGTGTCGATTTATCGAAAAATAATTTGTCGCATCGATGATGTTTTCACGAATTCAGCTTTATCGATGCACATCGAAATATATCATATAAGATGATCGATGTGATCGATAAATTGATAAGTTTTATTTGGCATAATAGGACATTAAAAAAAAAAAATAAACATCCATTCACTCTCTCTAAGATCATGAACTCAAGCCCACATCTAGACAGTTTGTTATTCTGACAGACACAATTGCAACGGACCCTCTTTTACAGGGTATACGAAAACAAATATACATGACAGTGGCCGGGCGCAGTTTTCTTGGCATTGTAGAAAGAAGTCAGGCAGCAAAACAAGCACTACAAATATAAATAGAGAAGCAAATGAACTAAAACTGAACACGTAAGATAAACACAAGTAGTTACATTTGGCTAACCACAGAGGGCGCCACATTGGGATGTGTATTTCTTTTGTGCAATTGAAACTCGCTCGCTAAACATTTAACAGCTCAACTTTTGTGGCCAAGCGACCAACTGCAATTAATCAGTGGCACGTGGCACGTGCCACGCCCACACGCCCTAGTGCACGCTATCGTTTGCACGCGCACAAATTATGGGCCAGGCCAACAAAGACAGCAACAATGGCGGCGATAAAAATGCGCGTTGCCATTTGCAACGTGTTGCCAGATTGTTGACGTGACTTTTACGCTTGTTGGCCATTGTGTTGTTTTTTGTTTTTTTTTTTTGTTTGCTTGTTTTCTTGTTTTTGTTGCGTGTTGTAAGTTCAACAATGCGGCAACTATTTTGATAGTTTTCGTTAAATGGGCGCAGTTTTTTGTGCAAATTACTTGAACACAATTTGATGTCGATGATGATGTTCTGGTTGATGATGATGACCATCAACTTGGGATGAGCGGAAATTGCTTGCAACACTTGTGACATTTTACGCAAGTAATTAAGTGCAAGCGAGAAAGTGAACAAATTTTGATGTCAGTTTGAGTACAATTTAACAGAATAATAAACGAAATTAAAACATATCACTTATATTGCAATAAAGTCTGTTTCAAATCGAATTGTAAGACTACAATAATCGATTGTACTTTATTTCTTTGCTCCAACAGCTACCCGACAAATTTATCGCATCAGCAAAACACGCACATGTCGCACAATTTCCTTTTATGACAGTTTCCCCTTTTCCGGAGGGATTTGCGGCTGTTTCTCTTAGCCACATGAGTTTTTTGGCCCGCCCAAGTGCGAGCATAGATAGCTCAATTATAAGACCACAATTTTCTTAATTAAAATCGAGTGTATTTGTATTTGTTTTTGCGGGTGTCAGACAAGCTGGCCCGCCGGCTGTTGTCACATCAACATTGTGTGCTGAGCTCCGAATTTCGACTAAATAGATTACTTATATAAGACTTTAGAGCTGTCAACTCGCGTTAACTTTTCCTGTCAATTTGATATAGCAATTAATGAACAGCTGCATTTTAATAACAATCAATGTTTATATATGTGTGTAGCATAATGAAAACTGAATTATAAGCAAATTAAGTATTTCCAACAATTCAACAATGAATGTTAATTAAATTTCTGATTTTGCTTTGTTGTGCTTAATTATAAAGAACGTGGTCTACCTTTGTATAAAAAAAATCTTGTGACAACTTCTGAACTCGACATGCGCACAATAATCTTAATAATTTTTTTTTAATTTCCACTCATTTTAAATTTACAAAGCACTCTGCGGTACGTCGAAATAGAAACAACCATTACAAACAACAATTTTGTATTTAATTAAAAAGAAAATTATGCTCGAATCTGTTTTTTATGTAATTTATTGTGAAATGAAATGTCAAGAAATTAAAAAAAAAAATTATATTCGCTCACTTATATAAGCGGTGAGGGTCGAGCACAGGGTGGACAGGATTACAATCACAACACAACAAAGGTGCCAAGAATGACAATAGGGGCGCCACGTGTTGGTGGGGGACTAACAAGAAAAAAGTGCTTTGTAATCAGCTTAAGCTTGAGTTTGAATGATTTTCGGGTTTCGTTTTAAGTTGACTCTTATATAATACAGCCCTTTGGGCCCTTTTGGGCTGCTGTTGCTGGGGTTCTGTTTCTGGGGGAAGATAATCTGTGCCGACACGTGTGACCATTTTTGCACAAATTAAGTCATTTGTCAGACACAGTTAACGGCGCGAGATTGTCAGGTGTGGCCAGATGTGATTTGGCTTGTTTGGTTTATGTTCGGAATCAGCATCGAAATGCGAGTAATTTCACGCCTGGACGCTGGCCGACTCTTGATGTGGCAAATGCACTTAATTAACTTTAATTTGTTTTAATTAAAACTTGAAAATGCGTTGCGATGCTGCTCATTAAGCCGCCCAAAAGGCCAACGTTAAAGAGATGCCCAAACAAGCAAATATATATAAATAAATATATATATTTATATTTATGTATGTGTATGTGCATATATATATGCAGCTCAATGTGCTTTTATGTGCCATTTGCTAAGTCTGCATAATCCTAACAACAACACCACGCAGAGAACAGCAAAGAGAAATAACATAAAATATTGTTAAATGGCGCCCGGTTGCATTTTAATTACATTTGCATAAGATGCAGCTTATCTAAGCAGAGGCAGCTGCAACAGCGCCAACAAATACAACAACACCAACAGGAACAGAAGCAGCAGCTAGTTAGCAGTTAACTTTTACATATATTGCAGCTTACAATGCTAGTTTACAGTTTACATTTAATATATATCCTTTATTTTTGCATATTTGAACTGTGTAAAAAAATGTTGTTGAGTATTTCATTATTCAACTCAACAACTTGAAACTAATTGGTACACATACATTTCATTTGAAATTATAAATTGTTGCCTTATGTTTTCAAACAAACATAGAAATGGTTTTATATTATAAACTTAATACTTTTCAATTTAAGTTAACGAAGCCGGATTTTCATGATTTATATATATTTTTAGATTATTATTATTTCTTACACAACTGAAGACAAGTGAATAATATACATTTATACATCCGCATTTAAGGATTTTGTACTTAGATTTGTTTTAGCTTCCATCTGACTTAATTCTGTTCTTATTTTCACTTTTCTTTGCAGGTAAATTAATCAACTCTGCAGAATATTTTCTGGTTGTGGCTTTGAGTCAGGTTTTGTACTTTGACTGCACTTTTTGCGACCCAGGTAAAACTTTAATTACTTTTGCGCTAAAGTTCAGCGCACTTAACTTTGTGCAATCCACAAAAACTTTAAGCCGCTTACCAAATACGATTACCCAAAAAGCAAAGCGAAACCTTAGAAAATTTCAACAAACAAGTTAACTGAATACTTGCAGCTTTTTTTTTTGTTTGGTCGATAAAACCGAATGGCAACTGCAAAACAGAGGGAATATAGTTAAAAAAAGGAAAAACAAAAATGTGTTCAGGACCAAATTGTGAATAGATAGCAAGAAGATTTGTAGACTGACCAAATGGCGAAAAAAGCTACAAATCAAAAGTCTAAAAAAAACCTGCACAAATATTGCGAATAAATCTGAAGTTTGAATACTTACTCTTTCTGCTGCTAAAATGGGCAACACTTTTATTTAGCATATTTTGCTGAAATACCCAGTAGCCACTTAAGGAGTATTTTACATTCGGGTAATATTTATTTTTCATTTGCAACTGTCAGCGTGAAATCCGCAGCCGCACACAAAAATCTGCCAAATGTATACATGTGATTTCTATAACCGCAGCCTTCAACTACAAAAATAAATAAAAAATGATTAAAAAATAATTTTTGCAGCTACCAAACTCGAAATTTTGTGCTATTTGCGACCTGTCGCATTGCTTCAATGCGAAATTATTTACATTGAAATATAAAATGAAAAATTAAATAGTCAGGCACATCCTACGCGTAACCATGGCAAATGTGACCAGATAAGTTGCAATTCCGTTTACACATTTGATATCACTGTGGATGGCAAAGCGTAATAGAAGCAAACATAAAAGCTCTGAATAGTTTTCATATGCATAAAATATTTGCTATTCACATCTCTATTTACTGACTAAATGGAGAAATTGTGCGCACATTGTTGCATGCAAGTGTGAGTTCATTATATGGAATAAACTGATCAATAAAGTCAATATTTTTGATATCCTATTTCGTTCTATCACAGAAAGTAAATCTATGGTGTTTTTTCTGTATTACATTTCCAATTTCAAGTTGTGGCTATATTTTTTGTTTTGTGGCGAATCAGACGTAAACACACTTTTCAAACCGCAGCCAACTTGGTGACACTTCTTTTTTTTGAAACCCATATCAGTGGGACTTGGCCAGAAACCAATCACTATTCGTTAAATCAATATAACAGTCGGTAAAACTACGTTCACATAAAATGCAATTTAATGCTTAGCTAGCTGACAAACATGCCACAGCACCGAGACCGGAAGACACACACGGAGACACACACATATTGTAAAATACGAGCCACAACAGAAGCATAAACCATATTTATAGTTGGTCTACAGATGGGCGGGGCAGCCGCCCAACATAACGACTATGAATTTGCGGCCATAAAAGCCAAACATTGTAGCTGGACTCGCTCTCTCTCTTTCACTCTCCTCTCACTCTCTCTAGCTTACAGTGGTTACTGCTGTTAGCTAGACAGGGTGCACAGGCTGTCGAATTTTATTAACATTGAATAGGATTCGATCAACACTTAAAGCACATCTCAATGGTTTTTATGGCAAAGCAAAGAACATCTATCAAATGGCCAAATATTATTGAGAAAACATGTGCCACGCCCAGCCGGATGATGAATTTTACTTCCTAGTCTAACATGAAATAGCCCCAAGAATTTTGTGACATAGCATAAAAACTTGCATTAAATGCGTGCAAGAAACATACACTTGGCGAAAATAAAGGAAAAGAAATATTGCTTACAGATTGGAATAAAATTCGTATTTTAAAAATTTTGGTTGATATTGGAAATTTCTTATATATAGTACTTAATCTAATATGTTTTTTTTTTTACTGATTTTCGCTCTTGTTTTAAGAGTATCATAAAATTGAAAAATACTATTTTACATCTTCTTTATGATACTTGAGTTCGACACATTTTTTTTCAGTGTGCCCGTATCCTTATATGTGCATGTATATTGTCAATTGGGCGTGCCGCCGCAAACTAGGCTACACTCTTAATGTCAAATTGACAAAAATAAAACACAAGACTTCCGCAGGAGATGAGACGATGCTGCGTAATAGTTTGATAGATTGAGCTAAAAAATTGATTGATGCCTGCGTGTGTGAGAGGTCCTTGACCACAGTGGCAGACAGGCCGAGTCCTTGCAGGCGTCTGTTTTCAATAGAGAGCTAAGCTCAATTTGTGTCTGCCGGTCATCATGTCTATAAGTCAAGTTGCTTCTCCTACGCAAGCCTCTTTCACTCTCTCTCTTTTTTTATCTTTCTCTAGCTATCTCACTCTGTATGCGTCACAGCATAAATCAATCTAATTATTGCAAATTTAGCAAATGCGTCGACTTTTCGCTTCTCTCTCTCTCTGTCTCTCTCTCTCTCTCTCACTCTCTCTCTATCTATCTTTGGTAGCTCTGCTTGTCTGCTGAGCCTAATGAAAGTTCAAGTAGTATAATTATCCACATTTGTTTTCCCAGTTGTTGCTTTTACTGTTCAACGTTTGTATACCATTATTTACACGCAGACACTCGAGCCATGGTCAAGCAACAACTGAACAATGTTGCCAGACAGATGAACAAAGACCAGAATATCGAATGAAAGCAGCAGCGAAGACTAATTTATATAAATTGCATACTAATTTATTTTGCACCAGTCCCCGTATATTAGTAAAAGAAATTTTACCGAATCAGGACTTTATGGCAAATGCTTAAGATGTGATCTTAAAGTTTTGGCAGAACTATTAAAAGTGTAAAATATAAAAGAATAAACTTGGTTTAAAGTTGTGAATAGTTGCTTAGTAAATAACATTGTTGATTAATTGCTATAATTTGATCTATCCTTTTCCTGAATCAAAGAATATTTAAACCTAACTTGAATGGATTGAACGCCAACTTTACACAAGTCTGCGTTGGTTGACTTCAATTACCCCCTTTCAGTCTTACTTCCTGGCAGCTGTCGCATCAGCAACTAGTTGTAACAAATAAATATCCTTTGAGCGCCTTTGGGAAACCTCCCCTCCGACCACTTCCCCACACTGGCTTACCAGAGAGGCAGGTCAGTTCATTTTGCCGCACCCAAACAAAGTTTTCGCGCTGAAAGATACAATTTAATGCTTGACTGCGAGTTGCGGGACATAAACTCATTTCGCCATTTCGACAGTTGCCTGGAGTGGTGGCTGATGGTAAATCTGCCATGCCAGGCACGCGTTTGGTTAGTTGGGCAAGTTGGCAGGTCCCAACTGCTGTTACCTGCTGCCTGCTCTAATGGATAGTATAACCAATCAATGCGTAAGCGTTCAACATATGCCAACTGGTAACTGGTTACTGCTAAATGGCAAATGGCAACTTGGCAGCTCTCTCCACTGCTTTGCTGGATGCTATTAAAAGTTTCCTCAAAGTTTTGCACATAATTTAAACTATGACATAGAGGCCGCAACTTAGACCCGGTTCAACATGATTAGTCACCAAACAGTTTCTGGTGCAGTATTCGAAGCAGGTGACGCCGCTATACAAGCTGTGTGGTTCATGTCTCCGCTGATGATATAGCACTTTCTGCCATTTCTTCCAACTGTTCACAAATTTTCGGCCAAATCAGCGACGCATAAATGACAGCCAATTGAATTGAAGCTGGACAAGTGCCACAAAGTTTTACGCAACTCCATTTACTTATCGAGCTAGAAACTTAAGAAATTCAACAACTCAACAGAGCACTCAATTTATTATCTCGGTTCGTAGCACAATAGTTGAAAAGTGTTGCAAAGCACAATTAAGATATTTGTTAACGGTGGAGTATTTACATCTAAGGCATTTTCGTAAGTTAATTGTGCGACAAAAATAGTACAACATTTACAAATGATAATATAACGAGTACGACTGTTAGATTAACATTTTAACGTGAGTTGCGCGAGATTAACAGTGCTTAGGTCTGTTATCACTGCAATTTCTATTAAAAACATAAAAAGAATCTAAATATCAAAGCTAAGCGAATTATAATTTCCCTATTACACTTGAAATTCTGTCGTTGTCATTTTATTAAATTGTATTAAATCCGTTCTTAACAGTCTTTAAGAACTGTCATAAGTTTTAAATTGGCGCGGCTGAAGTCTATTTATCATATACCTGACTGGTTTTTTGTTGCCATTACCAATTATTCTGTTGATAGGCGATGCCAAAATATATAATAAATTTTCGAGAATGTGCGTCTCGTACGTGACAAAAATTGTTAGTTGATTTTTTATTAGTGCTACGTTCGCTGAATAAAGTATGCGATCAGTTGGCGTATCCTTGACGTCCTGTCAATTGATTTAAATGACTTTGAAGCTGTCGCTGGCACACAAACTAATTAAAACTATGCTACGGCTACTTTCGTTTACTTTACGGGTAAACAGCGCGGAACATTGTGGAAGGAGGTTTGCCTAAGTTTATAATTTGTCTTGGTTGGGGTTGGAGGTGGGGAACTCGACTTAAAATACAAAAGCAGGCTTATGTTCTGGTTTCCAGGAAATAAAAATTAAATTGGAATTTTGTTTATTTTCACTAATTGCCAGCCGCAAGAATACAAGTGAACGGAAAACTGTGCTACGTATTACAGTGTGCACAGTGAGCTCACTTGTGACATAAATGCAAAATGGGTGAAAAAAGCCTCAAAAACCGCAAACATGACAATCATACACAAGGCACACAATAATCAAATTGAGTTTTATTGCAAAAATACAGATGGTGGTCGATAAAGGGGCCGAGTGACAGAGAGCTACACTCAGAGAAAAATACTCTAAGAACGAGCACAACGTTTTTTCAATGTAAAATAAGCAAAACGTAAATAAATAACTTCGAGACTTAAAAAATATTCATAAATGAGAATTTCATTCGAATGAAAATTAATTGCAATATTGCTGAATTTTCACCTTCATTTTTTTCTTTTTTACTTGATTTGAAAACGATTTCTTGCGTTTTCGTTTTTCCTCTGAGTGTACAGAAATGAAAACCGCAAAAACATTGTTGCATATCGAGTGTTGCATAAATTTTGGAGCGCACTGTGTGAACAGCTGCTTGGACAGTGAGCCCTGGCCGAGCTCTGGCCGCAATCATAAAAAATCAACGAAGCAGCCGTGCGGCAAATGCATTTCAACCGGTTTTACGACCAACAACCACAAAACAGAGCTAAGGAAGAAGTATAAGAAGAAGTAGAAGAAAAAGTAGAAGAAGAACCGGCTGCAACAGCAGCACGAGAAAAGGACAATTTTAAGCATTGCAATAAAACATTTGCAACAATTTAGAAGCCGTTACGCGTAAGCATCTGCAGTTGTTGCACTTGCTTACACACACACACATGCACACACACATAGCCACGCATTTGATATCTACTTTGCCATGCAGTTAGCTGACTTTGTGGCCAGGCCACATTAAGCGCCATTAATGGCCAACACATTTCCGCTTCCGTTGGCCCAATGCAACAAATGCTGGCCAGAGATTCGTGTTGTGATTTCCTTTACACATTGTGTTACCAAGATTCAGTTTCGGTCATAAAGTGCATCTGCTTACACATTGGCGGCAAAAATTGAAACGAGGCCAAGTTGCCAATTAGTTTATAAAGAGAAGCGGTATAAATATAATAAACAATAAAACATTTATAAGTTACCTTATATTTCCCCAAAATACATTTAGGCCTTCTTAAACACCCATTAATAAACATAGATCAATCCTTTAAATATGGATATATTAAACATTTAAATCAACATTGATTCAAAACGATTTCTTTGCTGGCTATTGAATTGAATTTCATATAAGTTCAATCAAGTGCAAAACTTGTCGATAAATCGTGTCAAAAAGCAACCAAGAAATAAGTGAGTGAAATTCTATAAAATAAAAGCCGCTAAGCACATGCTCTAACATAACTCATGGTAAATATTAACATGTCAGGAACATAAATGTTAACACTCAACATTATAATTGTAATTTAACAGTATTGATGAATGTCTAAATTTATGTTATTAAATATATAAGTATATGTGGAGCACAGTGTTGAACAATTACGTGAGAGTATTATATGAAGCATATATAAATAGTTGAAGAGCGCGCAAAATTGTTAAAGAAAGCGTGCAAAAAATATGGCAGCTGAGATTTTGATGTGAATACATATGTGTGCACAATTCACACACAGAAACACTCTTATTTATATACGTGTATTGTTATGCGTGCGTGCACACGCGAAAAAGTAGCGCATAAATTTTGTGACTCTTGAAAGGAGCGGATTTTCGCAGTGGGATGAGAGAGGGGGCCAAGTTTTCTGCGAGTGTAGCATGTGCAGCAAAGCGTAGCAACTAAAGATGGCAACTGGGCAAATGGAACACTATTTATTTGGACACACACACATACACAAACACACTGTAACAGCTGTGACACATTTTATGTGAGCTTAGTAAGTGATAAAGTTCAACTTTGATTTTGGCACTTTTCTGCGCTACACGCTCCACACACAAACTTGACTGAAGTCAATGTCAATTTTTATGGCAGTGTGCAAAAGTCTTTTGTCATTGTTGCTGCCGTTGTCAAGATGTTTTCGATTTGGCTTTGGCCAAACATTGCATACTACTCAAAGCTCAAAGCGCAAAGCTCAAATTGCGATTTTATTTGTGCCCTTTAACACACCATTATGCTAAAGAGGGCAAAAGTGAGTCAATTGCAACAATGCAGCTCATAAAATTTGTTACATAAGAAGAGTCTGTTTAGCTGCAGGTTCTTGCTATCAAAAGTATCAGAATTCAATCAGAGAATCTATCATTCAGTTAAAATACGTGGAGTATTGGAATTTTGCAACTGCAAAACTACGGAGAAGAAAAGCAAAATAAAAAATAAGCTTCCTACTTCTTTTATGCAATGTAATAAAATTGCAGAATAATAGGAAATAACCCATTCTATTTTTTATATACACAACTCAACTGGTTGTTGTTATTGGTTTGTCAGAATTTGATGCATATTTCCTTTCGGCTGCGTTTTTTTTTTTTTAATTATTTGCCCATAAAAAGCAATAAAATTCGATTTGCTTTCATGTCGGAACTCAATGGCCGTTCCAGCATATGGCATGCGGCAAGGAATCTGCTTCAAATAACATGCAACATGAAATTTTAATAACTTAAACGTCAACTTTCAAAAAATGTGGCGGCAGCTACAACAACAGCTTACCGATTTACCCACCATAAAAAAGTAATAAACATACATCCATATCGACATATATATATGCACATGTCAATAAATTGAATTTTGATGTAATAAACTCTGTAAAGGGGAAAAATGTTGCGGGCATTTTAATAAAAAACTTTGTGTATGTATAACATATACGGTTGACAGCGGCAGCGAAATACAAAGTAAATGGAAATTGAAAATATTACATATTGTGTACGTTTTAACTGAAAGTGCATAAGATTAAATGCACAGTCAATGCCCAGTGGGCGTGGCATCCTAATTATAGAGCAGCGCAAAAGAGTCAAAAGCGATGCCGCAAATAATTACCTTAATAACATTTGCTTAAAGTGAAAAGTTAAAGTAAAATCGATGTATAAATTTAAGGAGAAAATGCATGAAACAATAATGAATATGTATATAAGCATATAGTGTTTGCATTATTTGTTGCTGTTAAACAAATGTCTGATAAATATTAAACATTTGGTTAACATTTTGCGATAATGTTTAATACGTTGCATTTAAATATTACAATGAATTTATACACTTTATTTTAATTTGTATATTATCAAGTGTGGGCATTAATTGCCAAATTTTAATTAAAATGTCGTCACATTGCCTCCCTAGAATTCAGTTCAGTTGGCAATTAACAATATCGTGCCATAAATTTTATTGCGAATTGGCTCAAACATTTCCTGAGACACACACATACACCCACAGATTCCCAGACAGACAGATCATATCGCACATACGTCAAGTGTGCCCAGATGCAGTCTCAGCAATTGTCAGACTAACCAAATGTGCGTAATTCTTGCTCGATAAGAGGCAGCAAATGCAAATTATATACACAAATACACACACAAGTTGCAGCAAACCATGTGGATATATCATATATACACTGAGCGAAATAAAAACTAGAAAGTTTGTGAACATTTAGCAAAGGGGAAAAGTTTTTCTAATCCGAAATTCCAATTTTATTTTATATACGAATTTTATTGCAGTCGCACTAGCTAATTTTCTCTTAGTGTATGTGAATAAATAACTAAGACATCTTTCCAACTAAAAGCAAAGATACACGAACACTTGGCTAATAAGTTGTTTATGTGACCTATTTGTCAAGAAAACTTTGTCAGCGTTGCTGCAAATGTGCCAGAGAAACTTACAAATCTTTTGCTTGGTCAACTTTCGACTCTTGCAGCTGTATGTGAAATTTATTTAATTAAAGCATCGCCATTGTTGGTGTTATTGCAACAATTATAAATGCTTTATGTAATTTACTTGCCACTCGAGCGACTCTGTGTCTATCTCTTTCACTCCTCTTGGACTTATCTGGCGTTGCATGGAATACTTAGCTTTGTTTAGTTGCTTATTAAATTATTCATGGCTCAGCTGGTAGGGAAAATGTAAATGCATTACAAAAGTGTTGACTGTAATAGAGAGATATATATAATTTATATTTATATTATGTAAAGCAAAGCTTCAATTGTTTTGGTTTTGCAAATATTTCAACATTTTACTTACTTCTGTCATATTTATAACAGACTTAACCTATTTCCAGCTTGTTAAAAACAGTGAAATTTATTTCTAACTTAAATTTAAGTACATATATAAAATACACTAAATGCAGACATATTTAACAGTTCCATTTCCATTCGCTTATTTTTTTTATATTCTTTAACCAATTTCAACAATTGAATTTGTCATCAAAATCAGATAAATTACATCATCACAACAGTGCAAAGAAAAAGTGAGAAGTAAACAAAAAGGCATCGAGAAAACTTTAACTATTTAATATGCAAAACGCGTGAACAGCTTTTAAACACCAACAGACTCAAACACCCACACATACGCACACAAAAGACACTCAGTACACACCCAGAAAAGTCAAAAAACAAATAAAAACCAAATGATTGTCGCATCAAATGGAAGGCGTCAAATTGCTGTCGTCTGACAACTTTTCGCGCTTGGTGTAGAATTTCGTTGATGTACGTGATAATTGCTTACTTTTCGCACAAATACTTTCAAGTACCAAAACCAACTCAAAACTTTTGCACAATTTATACAGAAATGATGAAAATTTTAACCGATCTTCCTCTTCCACCACCACAAATACAGTCACCAAATTCATACGCATTGGCATTGCCGATAAGAACGATAATCCGCCCTATTTCGACAAATCCTTGTACGAGGCGGAAGTGGATGAGAATGAGGATATACAGCACACAGTGCTTACAGTCACTGCCAAGGATCACGATGAGTGTAAGTAGGAGCCAAACATATTTGCATGCCTATTCAGCAATTTACTCGTTTCTTTTTTTTTTTTGGTTGAGTAATACGAATTGCTAACAATTATTTTCCAGCCTCACGTATTCGCTATGAAATCACCAGCGGCAACATTGGCGGCGCTTTTGCGGTTAAAAATATGACGGGTGCCATTTATGTGGCCGGCGCTTTGGACTACGAGACCCGTAGGAGGGTAAGTTGAGTAGTGCCCCTTTACTTTTTGTTGTGTGTAATCTTTTAAACATTTGAACAACATGACAACCAATGTGATTGTTGTGTTTACTTTTAATATAATACGTATACGAAAAGGTTCAGTCAGCTGTGAAATTTGTTTGTGTCGCATACAAATTTAACAAATTGAAAGTCTTTTGTCGGGTTCTTTAATATATTAGCACAACTGGCATACAAATAATTTATTTGTGCACTCCCCAAAGTATGCAATGGAAATTTAGACTTGTAAGGAAACTTTCGTTGATTAGCTGCAAACTTAAAAGCAGGTTATATACGTATATATTGCTTGTGCAATCAATTTAGCAATTCAATATGTAAGCAAAGATCTCGGTGACTATAAAATTCATTAGACAACTCTTACGTGCTGCACACCGCGAGGCTAGTTAAATATTTAAGAGTTCAAACAAGTTTAGTTACATGCCGTGGTCAAAAAGTCGAATACAAAAACCCGGCAAGGACAAAGCGCAAGAAGTGAATAAAACTTGAAAAGAATGACAGAAAGTGAGGCGAAACATTAATTGAATTTCAATTTCAACAAACGCAGAACTTTTATTGAATCGAGAAATAGCGAGAGAATGAAAGGGAAAACGAGTTTAAGCAATATGGGAATATATATTTTCTGCTGTCAGGCGATATATAAAGATTAAAAAATGTAATTGCCTGACATTTAATTGTAAAATTTGTCATACAGTATGAGCTGCGTTTGGCCGCCTCCGATAATTTGAAGGAAAACTATACGACAGTCATAATCCATGTCAAGGATGTCAATGACAATCCACCAGTGTTTGAGCGACCCACGTACCGCACACAAATCACCGAAGAGGATGATCGCAATTTGCCCAAGCGTGTTTTGCAGGTCATTAAAAATAAAACAAACAAACATGTAAAATACAGATATGCGGAAAACAAGATTTATTTGAAATTAGTTGTGCTTGTCCTGATTTTCTTTTTAGTTTTTCTTTTGTAGCATTTGATTCTCGATGTTTCCTATTGCATATGTAAATGAAGCATACGCCACGTTGCCCCCAAATGTCATACACAATGTTATCTTAGCTTTTAGTGCATGTCATGAGTTTTATACAAGTTTTGCTCTAGTTTCGTATGGCACAACAGAAACTTATTTATTTATTTGTTTAAATTGTTGCAATCACAGAAATCTGTTTGACTGAAAAAACTAAATACCGAACAAAAAATATTTATTTATTTGAATTAATGGCATTTCAATTAGGTTGTCACAAAGCAAATATTTATATACATTATGTTAAGGCTTAAATACTTTACAAGGATTTTTTTTTGTCGACTTTCAGTACTTAAAAAATGTTTTTTTTTTGCCCAACACTTTTGCAATTTGTTAATGTAATGCGTTTTTTGACTAGTGTTTTTTGCGCCTGATATTTTAAATTAACGCTATTGAAGTTTTTCAACACCTGCTGAAATAAAATCATTTATAAAAAAAATATAAATTATTTTAAGCCCTTTGCTGGTTGTTTGTATTTCTGCATGGGTACGAAACAGCAAATTGACCAAAATATAAAAAAAGTATATAAAAAATTGAATAAAAAAAATATTCAGAAAAGATTTAATGCACAATAATATACTTGTGCATCTAGAGTACCGTTAAAAAACGCATATGAAATAAAAATAATATATTGACAAATCATTAAGCACGCGCTGCCAATTAAAAAGCAAAAAATCAATAAATTTTATTAAAAACGAAAATTTTATAAATAATTAAATAAGTTTATTAAAATATGTCATTTAAAACCGACTGACAAACTATGCGAATTAACTGATGAACGTGCCACAGAATATAATAGACAATAAAACAGTGCCACACATTAAATACACACACACACATTCATACAAACACATAGGACATTTGTAAATGGATTCAACATAAATGAATTTTATTTAAATTTATTTTTATCAACTTTATTTATAGTTTATATATAATTTATGCAATTGCCTTTTTTTTGTGTTTTAAATTTATATTTGACTGTTATTTATATTTGTTTTTTCCTTGCTTATTTCCCCATTTGCTTTTTCTTATTTATGGCTTAATGTTAACGCGCACGGCCCCAAAATTCGTTGTTTGTTTTTTGGGATTTCCGCGTGCGTTAGTACGAACTGAAATTGGTCGCCTCGGATAGTTTAAATGAAAATCAAACAACCATCGTCATAAGCGTGCGCGATGTTAACGATCTACCGCCGGTGTTTCCCCAAACTCTGTACGAGCGCAGCCTCAACGAGGAACTGGCCACGCCCTTCACCATCATGCAGGTCGCTATGTTGTTTACAATTAAATGTATATACCACACACAAAACCGCATCGTGTGCCATATGATATCGTACTGTAAATATGTATACATAATATATAAACCATAATTCACACTCAGAGAAAAAAACTATTTGAATTTTACAATATATTGCCTACATTTCGTTCTTGACTCTGATCAATATTATTACACAAATAAAAATGTAAACATTCTTTAGAGTTCAGAAAATAATCACAATTTCAGATTTTCCAAATTTGAACTTGATATGATAAAATTTATATTTTATATGTTTTTTCTCTCAGTGTACTATGAAATAACATGTGTTATTAAAACAATAGCTCAAGTTTCGTATAACAATTAATTTAACAAGACAACAACAAAACCTCATCGCAATATTTCGCTCTCATAATAAATGAATAGCCCGTATCCTGGGTTGGTATAAGGTATACAATATAATTATATAAAACAATCAACAAACTATGTGAAATGAAAATTCAGAGGAAATCTCAATGGAAAATGTTTTCTTATTTGCTTTTGAGGCCGTTTCCAATTTCAATTATTGTTAACAATTTTATTGGCAGTACTTATTGCTTTGCATGTGTGTTTTGAGTAACGGAAATGCGCTAATTATATAATTATTTTGATTTAATTTAATAATTGCTTTACTACATTTATTGTTTCATTTAATATGTTAAATGTTTTTAATTTTTTAATTTATTTGAAATTATTTTTTATTGTTTAACATTTATATAATATTTAGTTCAGATATTTTTGCAAATTTGTAATGCGCGTTTGTTGTTTGTAGTCGCTTTAATTGCATGCATAAATATTTTGAGCACTTCGGCAATTTATACACACTACACACACTCAAACCTTGGCTATTGTGTATTAGCTGATTATTAAATTCAATGTGATATTATTTATTTATTTCGACAAACTTTTATGCTTGAACCTTTGCATTCAGTTTTTTAATGATTTGTTTTGTGGTTATATTACCCTGTGGTAAATAACCGTTTAGTTGCACTAATTTAACTAATTTAATTAAACCCAAGCACATTAATTAAAGCTGTGCTAAAGCTTATTCAATTAAAATCAATATGTTAAGTGCTGGGATTAAACATTTTTCACCCATAAAAACTAAAAAAAACATTGAAATACAAAAGCCATAAAATATGTATAACCAACTAACACGCCACCTGGCGCCCACAAAAGCCAACGAATGTTAAGTGCTTTAAAATGTCCAAACTAATTGTTTTTTTAGAGTCATCTGTTTTTAAGAGCTTCGTTTTCTGTTATTTTTGTTGTGTAGTTTGATTTCACTTTTATTTTTAAGCTGCACTTTTGTCTATTCTCTACATGTATTACAAAAAAAAAGTGTAAGCACATCCAAGCTAATATTAAAATATTTCTATTTATTTTCCACTGCACTGCACTGGAACAGGTCACAGCCACCGATGGCGACAAGGATCGTCCACAGAATATTGTTTATTTCCTAACGGGCCAAGGCATAGATCCTGATAATCCAGCCAACAGCAAATTTGACATTAATCGCACAACCGGTGAAATATTCGTGCTTAAGGTAAGTAACAACAAATAAAATGTAGATAAAAATCAATAATGAAATCCGGCAAATTCTTGAATCAACACAATAAACTGCAATTTAAGCATTAACAAACTGTCACCAAAACCGCAACGAGCATGCCGCAAAATAATGAAGTTTAATATATGAAAAACAACGAGCACATGCCATATAGTGCGTGATTGTTTAAATTTAGGGATATCAACTCTTTAAAACTGACTGCGCAACTGGTGGAACAATAACCTTGCATACCCACTTTTGGGTTTGGGCACAGGGTATTAAAAACAGTGCTTAAAAAGTGCATCAGGCCAGGGCCGAATTGAATACACAGCTGTTGCGGCCAGCGACAAATGAAAATGATTGTGAAATATGCGCACTGATTAAGCCATCAATGCGCACTTAATCCCCAGGCTGCTGCCGGCAAAACCCCAACATAATACCGCATAACCAACTCGGCCCAACTTAACGGAACTGGGAAAGTGCGAAACTCATTATTTAACATTTATGTTTTTGGGACAGCGAATTGTGGCAACGCCTTTGACTCAATGTGAAAATAATTGCATTGATTTATGAAGGTGCTGTAGTCCCGAAGCCTTTTTTCGCTTTTGCTGCGTGAAATGTTTTTTAATCGCATCTGAAGTTGAACAAGTGGTCTGACAATTAATAAAGTTTGCGCAAGTCATTTAACTGGCGAGTTGTTAGTTTGAAGTGTCAATAAGATTCAATTTCAATGAATTTGAAGTGCAATTGGGAATATATTATTAATATGCTTTTAATGTCAAAAGTGCACAGTTTTTTGCATTCGATATAATTTTAAACATGATTTGTCCTCTAGATGAATAATATTTATCAAAAATTGAAATTCTTTTTCGAAAAAAAATATTTTGATTAATTTGCACGGCAATTAAATTTAAAAATTACCCTCTAGTTGAAGTAATTTCTACTTCACTATTAGAAATATATTGATTCTTAAACAGCTTAAAAGTTGTGTAAGCCACTTCTATAACCTGTAGAGCAATGAGAATTTTTATGTATATTCAAGAAAAGTATAAAAAAAATAAAAATGAAATAAACCTAAAAAAGCTTACACAATGCGATTTTTCGCATTTAATATATATTTTTTTTTTAACAGTTAAGTGTAGTAAATTGTTTCAGAATATGCAACTAAAAGCGCAAAAACTTGTGTGTTTTTATTCAAATAATGATGTAAGTGGTTAGCGCGGAACACAAAAAAAAATCACACACACACACGGGTAGAATAACAATCTGACAAAGGACCGGCAAACTGACAATCCACACACAGAGCACTCGTAGCTCAACTAATCCCTTAAATTGCATATGTCATAACAATGCTGTCAAATTTGTCATGCAAATTAAAGCGATGACGACGCATGAGGTTTTTGCTTATATTTATTCATATCTCTTTTTTTGTATGTTTGTGTGCGTATATTTTTTGCTTCTTTCGTTTTTACGACTAATCCAATGTCAGCGCTATAAAAGCTGTTCCCGTTCCTGTTCCCGTATTCACATGTCCTGCTGTTATTGTTGTATTTGTTACGTTACGCGGCGGCTGTCAGGACAGTGGGTTGGGTTCGGGATTCGGGTCAGAGCTATGGGGGTTTTTTTGGGCATGTCGGATATGTCGGGTTGGCTGCTGCTGCGTAACAGCATGAGCCAAGAGATACAAAAGTGCTGATTAAAATCGTTTTTTCTGCGCTTGTTATTATAAAAGGTGAGTTGGGTGCCCTGCACCCACCCCCTGCCGCATGCGTTGGGTAATGCTCAACGGATTGGCAGCAGGAGCTGCCTTAACACACACACACTGACACATCACTCAAGCCAGCCGCGCTGTTTGCGCATATCAAAGTCAAAATCAGCACCAGTCAAAGGCGACCCACAGCAGAGCACAGACAGCTCTGTCCCTGCTCTGCTCAGCTTTGGGCCGCCATTGTGAATGGATAATTGCACAGGGTTACATTCGAGTTTCGTTGAGTTGCACTTGTGTATTTTCGGAAAGTTGCAGGGGGTATGTAGAGTATGCGGATGGGTTTCCACAGCAATGTTTTCACTGATGCTAATCGGTTTTGCGGTTATGACAGCTAACATTAAACAATAGACAGAATACATCAGTATTTATCATAACTCCATTTGGTTTTTTTGTTTTTATACATTTTCAATTGTTACAATTAAAGCAGCTTTAATTTAAAGCTGCAGACTCTAAAAATAATGTGATGTTAAATAAATGGAAACATCGATTTTTTGATATTAACAGCAAATTTAAACCCGATAATCTTTTCTTTGATATGCTTTTCTTTCGTTTTCTCTAATAAACCTCTCTCGCTCTCCTACCTCATTTTAGCCCTTGGATCGCGATCAACCGAATGGAAGACCTCAGTGGCGTTTCACCGTCTTTGCCCAGGATGAGGGTGGTGAGGGTCTGGTGGGCTACGCTGATGTCCAGGTGAATCTGAAGGATATCAACGACAATGCGCCCATTTTCCCGCAGGGCGTCTACTTTGGCAACGTGACAGAAAACGGCACCGCCGGCATGGTAGTTATGACCATGACCGCCGTCGACTATGATGATCCCAATGAGGGCTCAAATGCGCGTCTGGTTTATTCAATTGAGAAGAACGTTATTGAGGAGGAGACGGGCTCGCCCATTTTCGAGATAGAGCCGGATACGGGCGTGATAAAGACGGCTGTGTGCTGTCTGGATCGCGAGCGCACGCCGGATTATTCGATACAAGTGGTTGCAATGGATGGCGGGGGGTTAAAGGGCACGGGCACGGCGTCTATACGTGTCAAGGATATTAATGACATGCCGCCGCAGTTCACCAAGGATGAATGGTTCACCGAGGTGGACGAAACCGACGGCACCGCGCTGCCCGAAATGCCCATACTGACGGTAACGGTGCACGACGAGGACGAGACGAACAAGTTCCAGTACAAGGTTATCGATAACAGCGGCTACGGCGCCGATAAATTCACAATGGTGCGCAACAACGACGGCACCGGCTCCCTGAAAATCGTCCAACCGCTGGACTACGAGGATCAGCTGCAGAGCAACGGCTTCCGATTCCGCATCCAAGTGAACGACAAGGGCGAGGACAACGACAACGACAAATATCACGTGGCCTACTCATGGGTGGTGGTCAAGCTGCGCGACATCAACGACAACAAGCCGCACTTTGAGCGCGCCAACGTTGAGGTCTCTGTGTTTGAGGACACCAAGGTGGGCACCGAGCTAGAGAAGTTCAAGGCCACCGATCCGGATCAGGGCGGCAAGAGCAAGGTCTCATATTCGATAGACCGCAGCTCTGACCGCCAACGCCAGTTTGCCATCAATCAGAACGGTTCGGTGACCATTCAACGCTCGCTGGATCGCGAGGTAGTGCCCCGGCATCAGGTCAAGATTCTGGCCATCGACGATGGTTCGCCGCCAAAGACGGCGACGGCCACGCTGACGGTGATTGTGCAGGATATCAACGACAATGCGCCCAAGTTCCTCAAGGACTACAGACCCGTGCTGCCGGAACACGTGCCGCCACGTAAAGTGGTCGAAATTCTGGCCACCGATGACGATGATCGCTCCAAGAGCAATGGTCCGCCCTTCCAATTCCGCTTGGATCCCAGTGCTGATGATATTATACGCGCCTCCTTCAAGGTTGAACAGGATCAAAGTAAGTAATGTTTGTGATTTATTTTTTATTGTTAGACTGATTGGGTAATTAAATCTGAAGATCGCATTTAAAGCGGAAATTTAGATTTTACTTTCCATATAAATTTCTATTGTTACGTGATTCTTTCTAGTTTGCTTAAAAAAATGTATGAAAGAAGTTGCTAAGGTCTTTTACTTCATTTCTTTTAAATAAATTCTTTTAAATTATTAATGAAATATTTAATCTGTGGCACCATTGGTTTACAATGTATGCCTTGAATCCCTTGAATCCCTTGAATCTCTTGGCTAATTACAGAAATCTCTAATGGCAAATTTAGCTTTGCTGCTAAGCTTTTAAAAGCATTTTCTAGTTAATTGTGCAAAGGGGGGGAGGATGGGCAAGCAGTACGACTAGAGTTTTGCCTGTTTACCTAGTCACACGACAACCTCAAACTCAAACTAAGCACCTTTATTAGTAGTACACACGTTTCCGGCTGATTGCAGTGAAGCAACTTTCGGAAGGCTACTTTTTGCCCGGCCAACTGGCCATTTGTTGTAATTACGCCTTTGGGCCAACAAGTGTTAGGACTCGTTCTTCGTACATGCACATATTTGCAGCCGCATACAACAAATGTCACTACTAATCCGACTTACCACTTGCCACGCCCCTCCACATGCCACACGGCTCTCCTCGTACTACAATTTCCGACTGTGTTTTCCACTTCACCCAAAACGGGGGCGACGCACATTTCAAATGTATTTTAAAAGACACTCCATGGTGTGTTTTTAGGCAAATTGTATGCAAATACGTTCGAGTCGACAAGGACAACACACACACACATACACCCGAACACACACACACTCACACTGCACACACATAAAGTCAAACCACAGGCGCAAACTTTTCCGACTCCCCGTTGGTGCATCAAAATTGGATTGCCACCCACACACACACAAATTCTCACACTCAGCGCCACATTTTTAAGCTCAGTGGAAGCTACACTCGAAGAAACATTCACATTAAAATTAAATTCATTTATTTTTTTTAATTTAAAACATAAATTGTTATTTTTTATTCGTTTTGAATTTGTGTAATTGTTATTTATATTCTGTTGCAACTTTAAAGAACTAAAAAATACATTTTGTAAGTAAAATGCCCTATTTTCAAATATTGGTATATTTTAAAAATCACTTGCACTTTATTTATGTTTAAAATATATTTTTTCTTAGTGTAAAAGCTCGGATTGTACGCAAATGCTACTGACTTGGCCAAAAGTAGAGCGAAATTCCTGGCTGGAGACTCAACCATTTTCATCTATAATTTTTTTATATTTTTGGGGTTAATTTAATTGAAAACTTGTGCATTTTGCTATTTTATTTTTTGACTGGAAAGGTGTGTGAGTGTATGTGTGTGTGTGTGTCTGAATATATCTCTGCTTTAGCTTATTTAATTTAAATTTTCATGTTGTGTGTGGTGCTTGGCTGCTGCGGTTAGCTGTTTCCCGTTTTATGGCCCAATGCTTTGTGCTATTCATTTCGTTTATGTTCGAGAGGTAATTGCATTTTTATCCCTCGGCCACACACACACATTGTGACAGCAATTCGAATTCGAATTCGTATCTGAATTCTCAATTCGAATTCTCAATTCGAATTCTAAATTCGGCATACAGCCATTCTAATGGCAATTTTATTATACGTTGACTGCATAGTTTGTATGACCAGCTACAACAGCAGCAATAACAGAATCCACAACAACAATAACTGCAGGAAATGTTGCGCTTTCGCATTGTTCAAACTTTGACCCAAATATTTGGTCAACTTTTTTGCAATCCTTTTCGCCATCCCCTCCATTTAGCCATCATTTCGGACAGGGAGCGTTCAGCAATTTTCTATATGTGTGCATATCTGTTTGATAACTTTGGGAAATAGCAAAGCAAACTACTTTAAATATCCTCAATTTGGAGGAAAAGCACTTTAGTTCTCGCTAAAAAAATTAAAATGCTAGCGGTTGAAATGTACAAAAAACGTAATTTAAAATTAAAAAAAAAAATCAAATTGCTTAAGCCATAAGATTTAAAGCTATTTAAAACGTCAGATTGATAGTTTTTTTTTTTTAATATAATATAAGTAGTTTAAATATTGCAAGTTGTTAGTCAAATATTTGTGGTTATATTGGGGTCATGGGTTTATTATTATTTTATATAAATTAATTTCAAACTTTTTGTTCTCCCCACAGAGGGCGCCAACGGCGATGGCATGGCGGTGATTTCTTCGCTACGATCCTTCGATCGCGAGCAGCAGAAGGAGTACATGATACCCATTGTGATTAAGGATCATGGCTCGCCGGCAATGACGGGCACCAGCACGCTAACAGTGATCATTGGCGATGTGAACGATAACAAGATGCAGCCCGGCTCGAAGGATATATTCGTGTACAACTATCAGGGCCAGTCGCCGGATACGCCAATTGGACGCGTCTACGTCTACGATCTGGACGATTGGGATTTGCCCGACAAGAAGTTCTACTGGGAGGCGCAGGAGCATCCGCGCTTCAAGCTGGACGAGGACTCGGGCATGGTCACAATGCGTGCGGGCACGCGGGAGGGTCGCTACCATCTCCGGTTCAAGGTGTACGATCGCAAGCACACACAGACGGATGTGCCGGCCAATGTGACCGTAATGGTGCGTGAGATACCCCACGAGGCGGTTATCAATTCGGGCTCGGTGCGTCTCTCGGGCATCTCCGATGAGGACTTCATCCGTGTGTGGAACTATCGCACCCAGAGCATGAGTCGCTCCAAGCTGGATCGTTTCCGCGACAAGTTGGCGGATCTCTTAAATACCGAACGCGAGAATGTCGACATATTCAGCGTCCAACTGAAGCGTCGCAATCCTCCACTAACCGATGTACGCTTCTCGGCCCACGGATCGCCCTACTACAAGCCCGTCCGCCTAAACGGAATTGTGCTGATGCATCGCGAGGAGATCGAGAAGGATGTCGGCATCAACATAACGATGGTGGGCATCGATGAGTGCCTCTACGAGAACCAAATGTGCGAGGGCAGCTGCACAAACGCCCTCGAGATCAGCTCCCTGCCCTACATGGTGAATGCCAACAAGACGGCGCTCGTCGGCGTTCGCGTCGACACATTGGCGGATTGCACATGTGGCGCAAGGAACTTCACCAAGCCAGAGTCGTGTCGCAGCACGCCCTGCCACAATGGCGGACGGTGTGTGGACACACGATTCGGACCGCACTGCTCCTGCCCGGTGGGCTACACGGGTCCGCGCTGCCAGCAGACTACGCGCAGCTTCCGCGGCAATGGTTGGGCCTGGTATCCGCCGCTGGAGATGTGCGACGAGTCACATTTGAGTCTGGAGTTCATAACACGCAAGCCCGACGGCCTGATCATCTACAACGGTCCGATTGTGCCGCCCGAGCGCGACGAGATGCTCATCTCTGATTTTGTGGCATTGGAATTGGAGCGCGGCTATCCGCGACTGCTGATTGACTTTGGTTCCGGAACGCTCGAGTTGCGCGTGAAGACCAAGAAAACGTTGGACGACGGCGAATGGCATCGCATCGATCTGTTCTGGGACACGGAGGATGTGCGCATGGTGGTCGATTTTTGCAAATCTGCCGAGATCAGCGAAATGGAGGACGGCACCCCGCCCGAGTTCGATGACACCTCGTGCCAGGCACGCGGCCAGATACCGCCGTTCAACGAGTACCTCAACGTGAACGCCCCGTTGCAGGTGGGCGGCCTCTACAGGGAACAGTTTGAGCAGTCGCTTTACTTCTGGCATTATATGCCCACGGCGAAGGGTTTCGATGGATGCATACGGAATCTGGTGCACAACTCGAAGCTGTACGATCTGGCGCATCCGGGACTGTCGAGGAACAGTCTCGCCGGCTGCCCGCAGACGGAGGAGGTGTGCGCCCAGACGGAGGCCACCGCTCGCTGCTGGGAGCACGGCAATTGCGTCGGCTCTTTGTCGGAGGCGCGCTGCCATTGCCGACCCGGCTGGACGGGACCCGCATGCAATATACCCACCGTGCCCACCACCTTCAAGGCGCAGAGCTACGTGAAATATGCACTCAGTTTCGAGCCGGATCGTTTCAGCACCCAGGTGCAGTTGCGTTTCCGCACGCGCGAGGAGCACGGCGAACTGTTCCGGGTGAGCGATCAGCATAATCGCGAGTACGGCATACTGGAAATTAAGGATGCACGCCTGCACTTCCGCTACAACCTGAACTCGCTGCGCACCGAGGAGAAGGATCTCTGGCTCAATTCGGTGGCCGTCAACGATGGCCAGTGGCATGTGGTGCGCATCAATCGCTACGGTTCCGCGGCCACTTTGGAACTGGATGGGGGCGAGGGCAGACGGTACAACGAGACGTTCGAGTTTGTGGGCCACCAGTGGCTGCTGGTGGACAAGCAGGAGGGTGTTTATGCAGGCGGCAAGGCCGAGTATACGGGCGTTCGCACGTTTGAGGTTTATGCGGACTATCAAAAGAGCTGCCTCGATGATATACGGTATGTATACTGAATACAGCTACTTACTACAACATTTATGTTTGAATACTTAAATTTATGTTTTAATCTTGTAATTAGAAATTTTGGAATTGAGCAACGAATTTCTTTTAAAGATTACAAATGTAATATTGAATAAATATCAATTTTTGATTTTTTATTTCACTACATATTTTACTAATTTTTACACTAAAAATTCTCATTCTTGTTTCTACAACTTTCCACACTCATCAATCAAATTAACTTGTATTTATTTCTCTTACAGTCTTGAGGGCAAACACCTGCCCCTGCCACCGGCCATGAATGGCACTCAGTGGGGCCAGGCGACTATGGCGCGTAATTTGGAAAAGGGTTGTCCATCGAACAAGCCCTGCTCGAATGTCATTTGTCCTGATCCCTTTGAGTGTGTGGACCTATGGAACGTTTACGAGTGCACGTAAGTACCAATTAACATTCATCATAAAACGTTCAAAAAGAAAAACATAAAATTCAAAAATATTTCAAAGAAATTTACTGCTCGAACTGTTGACCAACAACTCTTAAGAAAAAGGACTGAATATACCCTTAAAATTTAACAAACACTTAACAAACAAAGCATCAAGCATACGCCACGTGTTACAACAAAAGTAATATTATAAAAAAATTTTGCTCACGATTCGATGGTAAGCATTTGATAGGCTTAAGCAATTAAAGGCTGTGCCAAAAACATAACAAAAAAGTTGTTGAGAAAAAATGTAAAAAATGTGCCAGGTCAACGGCAGCTTATTGGCTGCCAATCAAATGACGTTGCCAGCCTGTTGAGTTTCATGGTTCTCGCCGTCGTTCATTGGCAAAACACAAAACTCAGTTAGCCGCTGTCCGCTTGGTGCGGCACTTAACGGCGCGTGACAAATCAATCGGATTATGTTTAGGGCAGGCACAAATCGATATTGTTTTGTCACTCACACCTACACACACGTAGCTGTACAAATTCACGCTTTCACACAGAGCGCAAGCTGAAATACACACTCACACATACGTACATCCCCACCAAAATATATTTTCGTGGCATTTAGCAACACTCTTTTTTGTTTCCTAAGCATTTCCCAAAAAGTTGACAGCAAACGGTTAATAGGATAAAACTTTCGTTCAGTTGCAGTTATATCGAAAATCAACTTACTTCTGCTTGCTTTTAAGCATTTGCGAAACGGTTTATAATAATCTGTTAAGCGGTTAAGCCGAACTGCACTTACATTTGACACTGTGTTAGTTATATTTGCAAAGCATTTGCGAAACGGTTAACAGCAATCGGGTAACCTCAGCTGGACTTACAAAAGACTAACAGAGTACATAACATTGGCCCATTTTTATAAGTATTGTTTGTTTCTGTTGTTCATCAAACACACACCAAGTTTTTAACAAAGTTATAAACGAATTATGCTAACTTACTGTACAATTTCGATATCGACTGCGAGAACAGTTGCGGCGAAGGACGCGTCATGTCGCCCGATTCAAAGGGGTGCACGGATCGCAACGAATGCCTCGATATGCCCTGCATGAATGGCGCCACGTGCATTAATCTCGAGCCGCGTCTGCGTTATCGCTGTATTTGCCCCGACGGCTTCTGGGGCGAGAGCTGCGAATTGGTGCAGGAGGGTCAGACCCTAAAGCTGAGCATGGGCGCCCTGGCGGCCATACTCGTTTGCCTGCTGATCATACTGAGTGAGCAATCTGAACAAATTAAAAAACCTATATATATATTATATATATACAAATATCTAGCTATATGCAACAACTTAATATAAATATATATATATATATAGTAAGCAACTAGTGCTTTAGAGCCTGCCTTTAGCTTCAGCAAACTTTTACCATTTTTTCCGCAATTTTATTAGCTGTTCACAATGCAATTTATTCATGCATATATTTATATCTATATCATAAATCATATCATATCAAGGCTTTTTATTTGAGTTTTAATTTATACCCCCCTCACAACGCCTTTCAATTACAGTTTTTCACAATAATTTGTTAAATTTATTTTGCTCCAATTGAAACTCATTTAGCCATCATATATAAATATAAATCTACCCAACCATATCACATCCCATATATAAATATGTCAAATGCACAAATCCAATCATTCAGTTACACATGCATCGATTCATTCATAAAAGAATCACAGCTCACTGAATTCCGATTTTGTGTATTTCAAAATATAAAATCTCTGATATTTATTAGCCATGTGACTCTTATTTCATGATATTTACATGTAAAATGAAAGCAAATACTTTTGTAATTTCATATTCATCTGCATTCCATCAACATCATTCGTTGTTAGCGTTTTCGTGTTGTTTATTATACACTTTGTTTGTGGCACATTTTTCTGTTCTGCCTTAAAACCCAATGTTTAATTCAATAACTGTTTCTATGTCTCTTTGTGTAAATATTTTATAATGATACTGTAACATATAAATATCAAATTACAAATAAAAGGTATGTACATACATATATTATAGTTTCATGTCATGTCAGTCGACTGTTCTCGATCACAGTCTAATAAAAATTAAACACATTACACATTTATGCAATCTAGAGGACAAACCAAGAAAAAAATGCCATCAAACATGAAAATCGGTTTAGTATTGCCAAAATTATGGTAGTTTAAAATATGCGATCTATGGGACCGAGAGCTTTACATGACAAAATTTTTGTCATTTTTGGAAAAATTGTTGTCAAATTTATGGAAGATTAAAACAGGGTATGAGTTCCAGAATCTTCGCAGTTAAAAATTTTTGTCAATTTTGGAAAAAAAATTTTAACTCCTCAGAATCACCCTAAATGTTGTTTTTTATACTAATTGACACTACCACAATCGATTAAAAATAAAATATCGCATTTCTAAATTTTGAAAAAAAATTGTAAAAAAATTTATTTTTATATAAACCAAAAACCTAAATGTAGATGTAATTGAGTGGCAAAAGCTTGATCAAAATGCCTTTAAACATGAAAACTAATTCGTTTTTACCAAAGTTATGGATTCAAATTCTTGAGTTCTGTTAACACATGTTGAAAAATAATTAAGAAATCATTTCTTAAAGTGCCTTTACTAGAAAAAGCATCACTTACACAAAAATATATATTACGAACTTTAGCTGTCACGCCCCCAGCCAACACCCGTGCACACACACACACACACGCACACACATAGATACACGCAACCACGCGTGTACTTTGTACATTGCACTCAAAGAAGAAGCCAAGTGCAGGGCCCTGAAGAGCTTAAATGCCTTCAGGTAAGATAATAAATGAGCAGTCAAAGATACAGGCAACTTGGCCAACAGGAGAAGGCCAGGACAGGCTAGGACAGGCCAGGCCAGACTCAGACAAGTGTAAGAGCAATGGCTGATTTTAGCTTTGGCATTTCGAAAAATCACGATGCACTAAATCCAGTTGAGCAAACAGATAGAAAGCGGACAGAATATGTAGTGCACAGGCAGTCAGGACTCAGAACTCAGGACTCAGGAGTCGAGAGATGTCGAGTCGACTCAAGTTTAGCCGAGAGTCCTGAGGCTCAAAGGAGCTGCTAGTTTCATTTGTGGAGTTTGCTCTCTCCATGCATTCATCCTTTTATTTTGGCTGCTTTTTGTGTGCTTTTTTCATGTTAAATACAAGTTAAGAGCATTTACCGCTGCGTAACGTGTGTACGTATGTGTGTGCGTGTGTGTGTTAAAAACAAGTTTGAAGCAAACAATTTTTAGGTCAATAATGTGCAAAAAGCTGGAAGAAAAGGTATATATAATCAAGAACGCGTGTTCGACTTAGACCTTAATTAGGCCTACAATTCCTAATTTAATCTCGAAAAAAAAACGCATACAATAAAATTTAGTTTGAATAGTTTTGGTTTGCTGTTTTTATATGTTAGCATTTTTCTCTATGCACCCATTTGAACAGGGTATACAAAGATTTCATACCAACTTTTACGTAAACTTAATGACATAAAATATGGCAAAGTTGTGCCAAGCAATGTCCAAAGCCAAAAAAGATACATATATATATATATATATATATGTGTACATATATTTATATACTACATAAAGTGCCCACTTTTGATCAGCAACAACTACGCACTTGGGAGCAATCACTAAAAGGCGCTGCTCAAAGACTTATGTAACTTTTTTTTTTATATGTATATATATATATATATGTATAAATTTTTGTTTTTCTGTTCATTCTCCGCCGCTGATTTAGTGTGAAAGTTTTTACTGGATTTCTTTCATTGCTTGTTTGCTTTCCCTTGCCTTCTTCATTTCTGCCCCGCTTACTAAACTGGCTTTTGCTGCGGAGCAGTTGCAGCCGCCGCACGCTGTGCAGCGCCTTTGTGCGATTTGTTGGCTCGTTGGTCAAGAAGTCTGTGGAATTTGCCAATAATCGTCAATATATCAAAACTGTCTTATGTCTGTATTTGAAAAGTGTTCAGCCGCAAAGTCTGTTGGCTTTTCCACAGCACCATGGTTTTCATGGTTTGCATGGAAAATGTGCACAAGCAACAAACGCCAAACAATTTTCATCATTATTTTTGCATTTATGCACAGCTGAAAAATAGGAGCAGCTAAGTGGAAAATGAAGTGAAACCAGAAGCAGATAAAGATTAACAAAAGTTTTAGTTATGCTTTCTAATAATCACTATATATGTATAAAACTTAAGTACACTTGGCGAAATTTTCAAGTATTTTTTGCTTATTAATATTCTTAGATTATTAGACCCAGTATTTAAATACTTCCATTGAATCTGCAATGTTTTAAAATACATAAATATTTAAGAAATTTCAATATAGGCTCGATTTCTCTATGTGCAGTTGATTTTTTGCCACAAAGAAAAATTTGATAACTTTTAAAAATTTAAAGAAAATGCTTAACGAAGGTCAGATTATTTCTAGTGAAGAGTGCAAAACTTCACCTTACTTGGGGTTCGCTTTTCAGCACATGTCAATTATTAGTTAGTCCAGTTTCTCCTTGGGGGCATGTGTGTCGAATTTGTTGTGCAAAATAATCAAAACAAAACTTAAACAAGTGCCAAATGCATTCCAAATGTCAACAAAAGGAAACCAGATACAAAACTTTATTCAATTCTATCAGCAACAACTGCATAATAATCATAAAACAAGAAGAAACAAAAGGAAACACAACAAAAAAAAAACGTGCAAGTAAAAAACATAAGTGCACTTAAGAATTTCCTCGCAAGTCCCGCCAACTCTCCCACTGGTGAGTTTGTGTGGCAAATGCATAAAGTTTGTTACAGCTAAGAAAATCCGTAAACTGTGAACCGAATACTGAGAATGGAAACGCGCCAAAGCGCAAAATAATAACAGCAAACATAGAGAACAACAACAGCAACAATAATACAAACTTCAGCATACGAAAACGAACGTTTTTTAAGACTTTTTGACAGTTGAGTTATACACAAACAAATATACACACAAACACTCACATTGAAAATAAATTTCCATTCTCATAACTACAACAGAAATGCAAAGCAATTGCAACAAACACTCAACTGCGGAGCGCCGAAGTTTAAATACTCTTGCAGATCAGTAGATGTAATTTTTTAGAGAAGTTCCGTCCGAATTTTAATATAGAAACTACAAATATTTTCTAGTTTTTCGAAGGATTTTTCATTTGAAATTATAAATGTCCGGTCTTAAAAAGTATATTACTCGGATCTAAGCAACAAAATGATAGTTCTTATTGTAGTTATGAAATTGGTTTAAAAAGATAGTTTTCAAAACTATATCGATACTAGTGCCATATTTCATCAGAAAACTAGAAAACCCTCTGCAAAAGTATTACCGAAAAAACTTTACACCACTTATTCACTCATCCACACGAAGCCTTTGCATGATAAACAAAAATTTTTAAATAATCTCTTTTTGTTTTCCAACACTTCTTTAAACCAACCCACAAAACAACTCGACACAACTCCACACACGCACACACACACACACACACAACGCGAACGCAAATTCGACATCGAATACGTTTCACGTTTCGGTTGTGTCCTTGTCACGTTTAGCTGCCCGGCGGGCTATAAAGTCTCTGGCAGCAGTTGTGTCAATGAGAACGAATGTCTCCTCTTCCCCTGCCGCAATGGGGGACGCTGTCGCGATCATCACCCGCCCGAGAAGTATGAATGCCAGTGTCCTTTGGGTTTCACCGGTATGCACTGCGAACTGGAGTTATTGGCCTCCGGGGTGTTGACACCATCGCGTGATTTTATCATTGCCCTGGCTCTGTGCCTCAGCACGTTGATACGTAAGTATAAGCAAACCGCAAATACGTACGTATATTTAAAGGCAACTGGGACAGCTGTCAGATGCTCCCAAATTCAGGTTAAGTAGCTTTAAGCAAATATGCTTAGTATTAAAATGGAAATCTGTGAAGTAAGTAAGTAGTGGCTGAACATACATAAATATTTATTTAAAATAAATTAAATTCAATTTAATGTGTAGTTTACTGTACAACAACTTAATGTAGCAAAGACTATTCAACTATCTGCTCAGCTTTTTATATTGTTTTAATTTATTCGATATTTATCGGTCATCCTCATCGATACATATCAAAGCTTGTCTGGACTAATATTAAAGCTTATTGAAATAAATCAATCGTAACTTATCGGTAAATTGCATTTCCCATTAAAATATAATTGAGAACCAGAAACTTGGTATGTGATGGTCTTCCGCTTAAATTATCAAACTTTAAGAGCTTAAAATATTAACCGGTTTTTTTTCGCCGTTCGTTTGCAATTTGTAAAACGTTCAATAAAAACCATTTAAGTACAAAATATATATGAATCTCTTAAGCTGTAAACAGAATGCATATGTCATTTAAATATTTATGAAAGCACTGAGGCCTGGAAATTAATTAAGCCATACATTTACCAATTGGCCACGCCCAGTCCGAGCTGGCTGCCTTTTGTAGCGGCGGCAAATGCAGATGCAAAAAGACAAACATCAAAAGTCATTTCCGCAAATTACATGTGGCCGAGCGATGCACATAAATTAAAGTTTATTGAATGAATGGAGAGTGTTTTTTCACTGCTTCTTCTTTCTACGGAATGTAAAAGTTAAACCATGTGCCGAGCATGCGAGGGAGAAAGAGGAAGGGAGAACACACACAAACCGAGAAATGCGAATTTGAGTAACACAATAATTGCAATTACGCGACGTCCATTTTGCCCATTGCCAGCTGGTTGGCAAAAAGTTTTGGTTAGCCCCCTCCTCCTCCTTCGTGTTCTGTCTAACTCTCCGCAGCCCCCAGCAAATTACTTGGGGCAACTTCTATGGCTGCTTTGTCCAAATAAGAAGGAAAACTTTGCGCCGTGCAACAGATGCTGCAATATGTTGAAAATACGCGCACACGAAATTAGAAAAGGAAACAACGAACAAGGAACAGCAGCCAAAAGCGACAGCAGCTAAAAACCAAATAAAACAAAACCAGCAGCCAAACAAAACGAAACAAAACATAGCGAAACGAAATGAAACTAAAGGACACAACAAGTTGGCCAGGATAAAAGCGCGCAACAAGGACAAAGTCAACGTCACCGCCGCCAGCAGCTCGATTTTTCCATTTTGGCCAGCAATTTTGGTTGCCACTGTGGCAGTTACAGCCGTAAACTAAAGACAAAGCATGGGAGGCGAGAGAGGAGAAAACTGGGACAATGTGCGCCATATTTGTTTGTTCATTTCGTATGCTTTCTCTAAGCGGGGTATACAAACAGGTCACGAAACATGTGACACAAATTTATAGATACGTTTTATAAATATATATCAAAAATTCTTTGCTATAAGTTTAAATTATTGAAATCACTCAGATAAAATTTGTAGGCTATAACTTTTACATAGTGGAAATTGGGTTATCAAACTTTTTTGAAATATTTTGAAGATCAAGGTATAAATAAAAAAAGAAATTCCGCCCTGATTTTGATTTCGTAAATCTGCCAGAGTTCAACAAGAGTATTCATTCTTTGACCCATCCAAAAATATTGAAACTGGCTTTCCATTTTTTCTCTTCTCTTTTATTTTTTCATTTGTCTTTTTTATTTTTATGTAGCTCTTTTTTTTTGGTTCATGCACGCTCGTGAATTTTTCTATATTGCTTATAGCACACTTTATGCAATTTCTTTCCTCTTCTATTATTATTTTTTGCAAGAATTTAATTAAGAACCTTTTTGCAATTGTAAAGGGAGCAGATTTTATTTCGAGTATTTCCGAGTAAAATTGCTTTGGTTAAATTCACCATTTAAATGACTTTCTGCATGCCAAACTAATTTTTATGCTATACAGCTGATATAGTTTAGTCTTGGAAAATTGTTGTTGCATTTGATACAGCTGGATATACTAGAGTAAATATTGAATCTAATCCTTGAATCAAACCTTGACCTTGCCTATTCACACAGTACTCGTTCTGGTGTTTGTCGTCTACAATCGTCGCCGCGAGGCGCATATCAAATATCCTGGACCCGACGATGATGTTCGCGAAAACATTATCAATTACGATGATGAAGGCGGCGGTGAGGACGATATGACTGCCTTTGATATAACGCCATTGCAGATACCAATCGGTGGGCCCATGCCGCCAGAGTTGGCTCCAATGAAGATGCCAATTATGTGTAAGTATTTATTTGAACTATATTTAAACAATATTTTGTATATCTGCTTCAAATTGGATTCAAAATATTACTTTTTTGTTTACAGAATCCTATTTTATTTATAATAGTTCCTAAACAAATTTGGAATTTTGGAGAAGAAATATTAATTTTGAATTGATAAATTTATTTAATCGTAAAATTTATATTTGTTAAATTTAACTCTCTAACATGTTTCTTCTTTTGCTCGTCTTGTTTGCAGATCCCGTGATGACGCTTATGCCCGGCCAGGAGCCCAATGTGGGCATGTTCATCGAGGAGCATAAAAAGCGAGCCGATGGCGATCCGAATGCGCCACCTTTTGATGATTTGCGCAATTATGCGTACGAGGGCGGCGGCAGCACAGCCGGTTCGCTCAGCTCGTTGGCCTCAGGTGGGCTTTTTTTTATTGCGAATTATTTTTACTAAATTTTGCACCCAATATTTCGGCAGATTCAACACAAAAGTATAGCAGGTTTAGCTGCGCCCCCATAAGTAGGCTATAAAGTAGAAAAGCCGCAATTAGTGCTGATTTAATTTATTTTAACTCAAGTTTATTTTTTGGAAATTTACAGGGCAGCAACGCTCAAAAACCGACGAATATTGGGTGTAAAATTTAATAAACAGTAATGCATGGAAAACACATTTAACTTAAGAAAAACTCTAGGAATATTTAAACACAAAATTTTTTGACACATTTCAAATATAAATCTCGAAAGTTAGCGAAAGATAATCAATGTATGAAATTATTTAATGTCTAAGATCTCGTATTAAAGCACAATTGGTGTACATTGCTTGCTTGCAGGTACCGATGATGAGCAGCAGGAATACGACTACCTCGGCGCCTGGGGACCGCGGTTCGATAAGCTGGCCAATATGTATGGCCCGGAGGCGCCCAATCCTCATAATACCGAGCTCGAATTGTAAGTTTCCAGCCAAAAGAGAAACTATATAAAAGGAAACAGCGAACGCAGTTAAGTAGCCACAAATGTTGCATTTACAAATTCTACACGGCAGTTGAGGTTAGGATGAGTCGGTAAAGCAGATCCTCCGGCTGAATCACACACAAAGAAGCGCAACCAAAGAAGCATGGCGGTACCCTAAGTTAATTGAAAGAATAAAACGAAAGTCCTTTAATGAAATCCTCCATAAAATCAAACACATTTGACACGTAAAATGACATTTGTAAAAAATACTTCATCAGCATTTAAATTTAACAATTATTATAATTAATTTATTAAGTGTGTAGAGGACAGAAAACGCAAAAACGAAATTGCGTGACAATTTTTCGACAAATTTTTAACGCAAAACGAAAAAAACATCTAGCGACAAAGAGAGAGTAAGATATAGATCGAGACAGAGCGAGAGCATACCAAAGTTTAGTTTAAGCGAGTGTATGAATTTCCAATTAATTATAATTTTTGTGTGTTTGTCCGAAAGAGGAAAAAGTTTATATATTTGTTGTGCATATTATTTTTAGGTTTGCGATATTTTATTATTACTTAAGTAATATCTTAAGATTTTTTATTTGGCTGAAAGGCAAGTCATATAAGCCAAGCATTTACGTTTAGTTTTATTTAAATTTTAAAAAATATATGTTTACTTAAATGAGTATTAAATTGTTTTGATTTCGTATTACTTTTTAAGATTTATAATTAAAGAACATAATTAAAATTCACATAAATGAATACCCAAAGACTGTTTTCGTTCCATCATAACAAGTACATATAAACATACAAAAAAAAAAAAAAAACAAATTGAAAAAAAAATTAACACTTAAATACAATACATATAAATAAATTTAAAAAAAACACATTTTTAGCTGGCATTACAAAGGCGTTACGTGTATTGCCACATTGTGTATCACTACGAGTAAACTTAAAACTCAAACCCAAAGAAATCGCTTGAACTGAATCGTTCTGGCAAACAGTTTTTTTCAACAACAAAAAATAGGCAAAAAAAAAACAACACATGAAGAAAAATACTCCTAAAAATTATATTCTAAAACGAAAACTTAAGCTAAAACTCTAAGCAAAAAAAAAAAACAAGAAGAAGACACTGTGCAGCAGCAGCTAACGGCGATTGAAAGCGAAATAAAAGAAGAAAAATGAAATTTACCTTTAGATGAACTTAGCGCAATTGATATAATTAAATGGAAATAATTAAAGTGAAAAAGAAGAAAACCCACTATATATGATAAAGAAAAGTATTTTACATTGTATATATTATTAGTTTTTAGCACGTTAAGCGAACGTAATTAAAGCATACGAAATTGGTAGCAGAACCTAAAAGTCTTATTAAGTCATTTAAACTAGAAATGAAAAATTCAAGAATAAAAAAAACAATAAACAATAAAAGAAATAAGAAAAAACCACAGACACAAACATTTCATTTAAATATAAATATATATATAAAAAATATATATATAAATATACTACTCGTACAAAAACAAGAACAAAAACAAACCAACTGCATTTAAAACTAAACTTTTTCCACACGACAAAACACAGTAAAATGATGAAAAAATGTATTTTTGGCCAATTTAGATTTTTTTCCTATTTTTTTCGGTTTCTGTTTCTGTAATGGGCCGAAATGGCAATAAAGATTTTTGCCTGGCATACTTTTATCCGAACACCAAATGCTCAACTTTACCCAAAAGTTGTGCCACAGTTATGAGTGCAATTTAAAATAATAATATTCCAAATGTTTACTGTTTCATTTGTTGCATACAACATTAAACATATATATATATACAAAACCCCATAATAGCATACTATGTAGTTATTATATATTCAAAATAAAAAAAAACAAAAAAAACAAACCACAATCCAAATGGGAAGCCAGTTATCTGCTACAATACGAATTGAAAACATTGTTGATTTTATGTGTGTTTTTCCGCATTGAAAAGTCAGCCAAGTTTAGAAATTGAAAAGTAACGAAACCGCAAGTACATAAAACAAAATTAATTAAAAGAATACATACACAGTTTTCCAGGCATTATCTGCCCAAATTCCTTAAGCAAAAGGTGAATATGGTTTTTTTTAATTTTTTCCAAATTAAAATATATATACGACAAACAAAAACCTAAAGTAAAACTGCAACAAAAGTTGACTATTGAAAGTGCAAAGATTTTAACGTAATTGTTAAACCATACAGCGAAAAAAGAAAACTAAAATATTAAAATAAAACAAAAGAAATAAATAATGCAAACTTTGCTGTACTTGTTTGAAATTCAAAACAATTTTAAAAGCACATTAACTGTTAAATAAAATATAAACTAAAATCAATAAAGAGTAGCTACATAAAATAAAGAACGAGACAATTTACTATTCATCCGAATTCGATTTAATATTTTGCATAGACTTCGTTTTGATGCTTCTGAATAAAAGGGAAAACAGTACAGCAACAAAAATACGTTTAAACACTGCCAATTAAACAATATAATTTATTAAAGACTTTTAATAAACAATAACATTCAACGAATATTCATTTTGGAAATAAACAAAATTGCAGTTTGCTCTTTTTTTTGGCAAATATAATTAGCTTATTTCTGCGAAATTGAGTTGATTCTTTTCGACTATATAGATTTGCATTTATGTGTATGTATAGGGCTATAATTTTAGGTTTACAATTAGCAAGCACTTTCAGGCAATACAGACAAAAAATAAATAAATAATTACCAAAATTTACGATATTTTATATTTAAAAAAAAAACAAAACAGAAAAAAAAGAAAATAAAAATAAAACTATCCAGCACAGCAAGAGTAACCAGTTATTAGACGAGGGCAAAAACATTATGTAATCATTTACACACATATTTGTTATATATTTTATAATGTAAGTTAGATGCGAGTACATATACATACACACATACATATAAATAAATAATGCACACACACAGACATATATACATACAATTCAGAATACATCTAAATCCAAATACACACACATACACACACACACTATGCGAGGCATCATACTATTTGATAACTATGTATTTATAATGTATGCATTTTTTACCAACAACAAACAAAAATAAATATAAAAATACAACTCTATAAAAAGCGCATTCCCATTGAGTCGAATGAGATGAAAAACCGGAAAACACACACAACCAAAAACCGATTTCAAATGCAGTTTTAGATAAATTTGCATATAAGTACATTATTATGTAAAATCACTTAAATATACAGTAAAAATAAAAATAAAAAAAGGAAAATTAAAATTAACAACAAATGGCAACTAGTATTAAAAAAGAAAAATTTATGAATAAATTATGGATAATATTAAAAGCACTAAACTGCAAAGCGAAACCAAAGAATAAATTACACAAGTGCGAAACAAATGCAATGCGAATTTTCAATTGCAGTGTGAATTACATGGAAAGCCGAAAAAAGAAAACAATTGCAACTGTTGACAAATTATGGAAATTGTGGGAAAATGTGTAGAAGCTGACAGCAGCCGAAAGAAGGGGAAATCTTAAGTTAAGGCAAATTATACAACACATATACAAACACACATAAACATACACACACACACACACAAACACACACACGTTTATACAAACAACAACAACTGCAATTATATTAAACGAAAACTTATTATAAAAGCAACAAAATGCAAAAAAAAAGTGAAAACCAAGTAAGAAGAAGAAAAACAAAAAAGAACTAAATAAAGAATCTGTAACGTTATATGGAAAACCAAATGAAAATGTCTTTTTATTAATTGTCGTCTTGAGTTGTTTGTACACAAATTGCGCGGATTAGAGATAAGCGCATGTCGTGCTTTATATCGTGACACGTGAATATGACTAACTTTTGTACCAAATGAGTGAAGAACACTTAAAAAATATAGCTAATTTAAAAGAACAATTTTAAGTCTCTCTTATATATAGAGGACAAAACATAAATTCAGACAATCAGAAACTCTTTGAAAAAGAAATTGCGTCAAGTGCACTTAAACAAAAGATGCTAAATTAATTCACTTTGTTCAGATAAGTTAAAGCACTTAACCAAAAAAAAGTCTGTTATATTTGTTGTTAAGGGATAACAACGACAAGAAGGCACACTTGAAAACAGGGCAAAGCAAACATTGTGAGCATTTAACAACCTGTACTAAAAAATAAAAGCAAGAAAAGAAGAGGAATAGGAAGAAACATAACAAAAACATGAGCTAAGCTGTCTGCTCATAAAATTTGCTGAAGCCAAAATCAATATAATTTGCTATATGCCTCTAGGGCGGGGTAGGGCAATAACTAGGAAATTTTTTCATTCACTTTTTTTACTGCAAATGAGCAAGGACACAAAGTACAAAGAGTGTCGGGTGGGAGAAGAAGCGTTGGAAAATATATTGGCAACTTATTCGAAAAGATGGATGGGCAAAGGTTCATCAAGCCGAGATTCATAAATATGCGAGCAGGCAAAACATGAATAACTGGGGAATGAAGGGTAAGAAAGCCACCGATAATGGGGAAAAAATAGTTTAAGCAAATTGTGGCTTTAAAAACTTGTTGTTTGTCTAGGGCCTGGCAAGCGGTGGGTGCTGTTGAGACGTACAACTTGTCGTATGCGCAATTTGTTAGCCGCCCTAAACAATTGCTGGAACGTGCTGGAAGGATAACTGGATGCCATGAATTAGAGCTGGGGGGAATTGGGTAGTAACTGAAACGCGAAGACAAATGTTCAACAGGGAGCAATAATATTGTAAATTTGATGCTTCAATGGCGCAGCAGCGACAGGAGACCGGAAGTGTACCGTTTATTATATTTGTTTTGTGGCGGGCGCAAGAATTTCTTGGAACTTTTTTTTTTGGCTTGCCTATAAAAATTCCAAAATGAATTCGCACAGGACCAAATCCATGCAAAAGAGCAACAACAGCGAATTTAAAACAAAAAGAGATAAAAAAATTGAAGATATAATAAAATAGAAAAGTGAAAACCCCAAGCTCGCACAATATTTGCTAAAGAATTTTCTGTGCTCGCAGTCATAAGAATTTTTACATAGTACAATTTGTGGTCACAGTTGCTTATTTCTTCTAACGGTACACTTCTCGCATGTGTGCTGTGTACGTGTGTGTATTTATACTTGTGTTTGTAGCTGGTGTGGGCTTTATTTGCTGATAGTGCAACAAACAAACACCAAGGCAAAGACAAACCAAATAAGAATATAAGGTACACATAATGCTGCTGTGTTGATCCTGACCCCAGGTTATTTAACTGTCTATTGGTTTTTGCTTAGTTATACAATATGCATGCACATTCGTCTGCTGACTGGAATTACTTAGATGGAATTTTTTGGCCCACCCACTGGTCATAAAGGATTACAGATAAACAGAATAAATATTTTCTGTGGATCGGGTCTTTTTATCCCTTTTCTTGTGTGAAAAAAATAAACGTATTTTAATGGACTGACAATTGTTTTGCTTTAAAGTTAAAGTTTGAAACAAACAATAATGTTATAAAAAAAAATTCACATTTTTTTTTATTTATAGAGAAATTAATTTTCCGGCTATTTGGCTAACAACCAAAATAAAAAACAAAATGAAAGCAATATAATCTTAATTTACATTTATACATTAAATTTGAAGATTAATTTAACATTGCAATGCAAATTTTCAACATATTGTTCAGCCCTACCGATTTTATTTAAACATCCCCCCCTCGAACTTGCACCCTTCGTTGACAGATTTCCCTTTAATAAACAAATTTCTATTTCTAGACAATGAGCCCCAAAAAACAAATCTCATCAAACGTAAATTCAATCATTCCTCAAATTGTTTTTAGCGAATATGCTTCAAATACGCCTACAGGATAAACACGGACATCAAATGAGTTTGATCTGCGCATTTTTTTTTATCTTTTTCTTCTTCTTCGGGTAGCAACATATTTCAATATTTTGCCAACATGTCACACAGACGACATTCATTTCCTACCGTCAACACGCACAATTTGTCGCTTTCAAATACTTCAAGTCAACAGCAGCATAACAAAAACGAGTGCAAATACCTATGTAAATTGAAATGACAAACAGATACTCTGTACAGAAAAATATTTATTTTTTATAAATATTTCTGAAGATTATTTTACATTTGATAGAAAAGAATATACTTTTTTTTTGTATTTTAGTAAAGTCAAAGTTAAAAAAAATGCATATTTAAAAATATGACTTAGGCGTTCTTTATATAATTTGAATATACCCTATTGCAAATTGACAAGTACAGGGAAAACGTAAATCGGTTAAAAAACGTAAAAATGAACAAAATGTGCCACCGGAAAATCTTGCAACACGAAAATACAAGTGAGAGCGTAATGCTTAGCGACTGGATAATACCCACTTAATGGTAAAATAGAGAAATGGCAGAGCCTCAAATAATTGTAGACCATTTGTAGGACAGAGTATATTGCAAAACTTAACTTTTTTCAGCGAAAATCAGCCCACACACAACAAGAGCAGAGACAGTTGTGGGTTAGGTGCAAGCTCGAGGCAATACGGCTCGAAAAGATACAAGGATAAAAAATGTTGAGGGTCCCGTTTAAATAGACACATGCGTGCACAGCACGGAAATACTTAAAAGCAGGGCAAGAAAGATCTGACGTTAGCCAGCTAGAAGGAGATACGAAATTTTCATTTGATTCACAGCCATTTTTAAACCCAAAAGTTGAGCAAGAACAATTTAGGCCACAATCATACTCAATAGAGGACACATGCTTGCTCGTTAAGGCCAACTTGTCAGTCAATCAAAGGTCAAGGGTTACAACTGGCTGTGAGCTACAACGGCTTCCCCCACCAGAAAAAGGGACACATTTTGCCGACTGCCCGATGACACGCATTAGATAAATAGCTTTGAAAACATATTAAATTTTGTGGTTACAAATTACTTAATGAATGCGAATCAAGCCGCAGGCACGCGCCAAATTGTAGGTTTAGTTACGAATGAGATTCCAAACATATGCAAATAGTTATTTGTAGGTAGCATAAAGTAGAAGCCTTAAAGATACCCTTTAACTAGCAACAAGTATAATTTGAATCCATAGCATAACATAGTTTAATTAAATAGATTTTAATTTTACTTTTAATTTTAATTACATTAAAATTATCGATAAGTTTTTAGTACTATCGAAAGCCAAAATAGTCAAAAATGCATTGTCTAAAAAACTAATAGTTAGCTTTTATGATATCTAATATATTTAATATTCTGTACATAATTATATTACAGGGTATAATGGGAATAAACATTCCGCTGCGACAACAAAAATTATCATTGGTGTCCAACTTATTTGCATAAGCCTGGAGAAAGTGCTTCGACTAGGGCTATTTCCTGAGTGAAGTTTGGGTCTGTGGACCACATCAAAATATGCACAACTTAATTGTGCCTAAAAGAGTTTTTGGGTGATTTGTTCACTAAGCTGCTTTTAATTGCATCCCAGAGCTCGGATTTCTATATGGCCAATCCGCATAAATAACACATATCAAGCGGTTAGCCGCTATTTGTAAAATTAATTGGTGTCTTTGTCTCAGCTCGAAGCATACACAAACAAACCGAATAAAATTGGTTCTGGCTTTATGGGTATGTGTGTGTAGGTGTGGGACATTTTCAACGTTTATTACATTTGGTGTTTGTTAAATCACCTAATGCCGTAATTGGCTTAGTGTAGGGTATTAACTCAATATGTATAAAATATGTCTAATAATGGAGACCGCATTGCAGCGACTTTAAAGAGTTTAAGCAATTTAGTAGCTTTGACTAATAGGCAGCAGCAATGGGTATCAAATACTGTTCGCAGCCATGCATTAAACCAAAACCCAATTAATTAAAGATCGCATCACCAGGGCTCATAATACGCTGTGCTCTAGTCCTCAACATAATGCACTTTAATTCAGCTCAGTGCATGTGCACATAGCTGTTATCAGCTTAGAAACACGCTTCGAGCTTACGCTTAAGACTCTGAGAAATTGAGACGGGAGCAAGCTAATTATGGTATTTGATTTTGCATAAAGGAGTTTACGTGGCAGTGTGGGAAGCAAAAAGTTTGAACCCTATTTTTGGTATTTAGAAGGATGATGTGATACCAAGAAAAAGGCAATCATTCAATCCTTCATTTTCATACGACCAATGTATATCAATATTTACACATTTTATGTTAAATGTATTAATTTATATACAATTTTGCAAGAATTTTCCAGACAAGCGAAATTAAAAATATTAATAGTTTTTAAACTTAATTCACTCAAAAGTTTAAGGGATGTTATTTACTTATTTACTTATTTTTTCCCCACATCTGACAATGGAAAAGTGAAGAATCTTTCATTTTTATACCCTGAACCCATTGAAAATGGGTAAAAAAGGGTATAATGGTTTTGTGCAAATGTATGTAACAGGCAGAAGGAAGCATCTCCGACCC